>JAZGTI010001333.1:0-45709 GCA_036877585.1 Botia kubotai
AAAAGAATACAGGTGAACCGAAAGTAGCCTGTGTTTAAGTGAAAAGGGGAGTCTTGGAAAGGAAGGTCACAGTAATGCCTACGTCTCTCTGTACCTCACGGTTTCACACCTCACTCCCCCTCTCCATTTGAACTGCTGCTTCTTGTAAAAGTCGTGATTTAACAGAAAAAGACCAAAACCTAACAAGCAGTTACTCAGATATACTTTTGTTAGTTTTTGTCTTTTTTTCTGATGGGTGTTTATTAGGAAAAGAGTCAGATTTGTTTTCGTTTTCATAGCCGCACTATTGGGAAATAAATGAAATCTACAGTTTGATTCATCATTTTCACAATGTTTAACTCGGCTTCAGATTCAATTTTGAATCCCTCATTGTTTTATACAGATTTATGTTATATTTTGTGTTCTAATGTCAACATTTTGGTATTATTAAATAGACAACACAGATAAGTGTTTTACTGTATGCTGGTTAGTAATCAAAGCTTACAGATCATTGTTTTTTATTTGAAATGATTGATTGACCTATAACAAATTATTTTTAATCCACATCAATTTTACGTTTATGAGAAATGTACATGAAGGAAACGAGCATATTTTAAGCGCTATAACTGGTCGGCATTTCTTTTATCTTTTTATTTCCTTTTCACCATTTTAAACTATTTTTTCCCTATACCAGTGCAGTAGTTTATATGGTCCTGTGGTGAGGCAAAATCATTTTTGAAAAGTATCAATTTTCTATGCAGTCTTTTAATTATTATGAGGTCTGCGTGCATAACACGTATTAAAGAATTAGTGAAAGGCTGTTCAAGATGGTTTTAGATCGAGTCGTGCAAGTCACACCGCCCAAACTACTCACATACAACGTTGCTGCTCCTGCGTAAACGTATATATTTGTACCATCATTTTTGACACCGACTAATTAAATTAAATACACAATAACTTTTATTCATTGTTTGATACAAAGTATCAGTAAAATCAACAAGTATTAAATGTGGTACTTTCGAAATGTATTTTTAAAGCGGAACTGTGAGGATGTACTGCAAGGCATTCCCTCTGTTTATCTTTGTATGTGATAAAGTTGTTGACATGACATGGCAGTCATAAACCCGAGAGTCTGGTGTTATTTCGCTTGGCTTTGGGGCCCATCTAAGCAGCGAGGCAATAACTACACTCTAGCAGTGTATATATAGCAAATGCCTCATTTAAAAGTTTACACTCGGTGTAGTTACTGCTGAGTACAGCGAAACCCTTCGCTGAAGTTCTGACACGCGACGAGGCCTTTGAAGTTTTAAAGGCAGCTAGCATGTATTTTTAACTGGCACTCACAATTCATCAAGTTTAATATCATTTTTTTCCAACCCTATTGATCTGAAGGAATAAGAAGGATTGTTTTGAGTAGTAGTATTTTAATGGTGTCTGGGGAATGGTTTTCTTTCTGATTTTGTGGAATTTATAATGTACACTGTGGGCTGTGCTGATTAAGTTGGTTGGGGGTTTTATAATGATGTTTTTGATGGAGGATAATTCATGAAGCTTTATAGCAAACAGTTGAAAAAGACAAATATTATATATTCTAGTTTCAGAGCAAAGGTCAGACATCGCTCAAGCCGCCCACATACCCTTCCTCCCTCCCTCCCTCCCTCACACACACACACACACACACACACAGTACATCATCATGAATATTCACATAAACACACACGCACACACATCCTCCCACACGTACTTTTGTTACATTTTGTTCTTGTTCTACAGCTGCTCGGTAAAAGAACTTTCTCAAACGTCAAGAGCTGTTATTTTTCTTTAATTAACAAATACAAACCAACTACAAAAAAGGTGCATCGTTTCAAAACACCCCCCCGCCCCCCCCCACTTCGGCATGCATACATGGCCCTGTATTGCAGTTGACGCTGATGTTGGCAGCTGACCAAGAGTATATTTGATAAATATGTATTAAAATATGTTCACACGTTCTAAGAATGTCTCTGCTTAGTGCAGGAGGTGATGCTTAGTGATGCTTTATAAGTTTGTGTGTGTGTGTGTGTGTGTGTGTGTGTGGAGGTGAGAAAAAAAATGTCACACATCATCTGTAAATACGTCTTTGATAGATAGTCTCTATCAAATGAGAGGCGCGAGTTGGGAAGTTGAGTTCGGTAATGGAGGGCAAAGGCAGCTCATTACCGCTGACTCGCGTTCAGTACTGTGGCTGTTTAAGCCAGTGGATGCTCAGACACCCAGAGGGCCAAATGAAGGACACAATAAGCAGTACGGTAAGACTATCTGCTAGCATGTGGCTCATTGACTGACAATAGAGCAGAACTTGGGAGATCACTGAATGGTGGTTTACACTGATTGATTTGTTGGTTTGATTTGGCCTGTAGTCTATGTACACAAATGAGGCTGAAATACAGACCTAGTACATTGACAATACAGGGGTCATTTTGTTTCGAGATCTTTGTATTAAGTGGTTTAAAAAAAACCTACAAGACATAATTATGCAGTTGTGCTGCTGGTTCTGTATTATTCAGTCGCATCTGACGCAGGTTCTTGAGGCCGTGTGGTAATTTGCGTGCGTGCATGCGTGTGGGTACGAGAAAGAGGCAGACACCTTCAGTTCTGTGCGACCTTCCACCAGACCGCTTTGTTGTTAGTTGACTCATATAAGCTCTTCTTATTGAAACACAGTGAACTTTATTGTTCGTTTTGTCATGTTTTCATGTCTTTGGCTTTATATTTCACAATATTGAGTAATTATGTCAACTACAGTCATTTGCGATATACAGTATATAAAAAAATAACCACCATAGAATATGTTCAAGTTTTCCCTCATTGTTTATGATTACTGTATATATGAGGATTACCGTAAATATGTTCATGATTATACGTATATAATGGCACCAGTAACGGTTTCTCAGTCTCTGTCTGACAAGTACAAACTCAGCTTGGCACTCATAATATTTATACTACATTAAAATTGGCCCCTCTGTGAATCTCAAATTCACATAAATGTATGATAAACAAAGTTTATCAGTTTAAAAAAAGGTGAGTGGTCTCACGTGCCCACATTCCAAGTAAAACTGAAACGTCTGTCCCGATTTATCCGTCACCATCGCAAAAGCTATGAGTGTTTTTATAATAAAGCACCAGAGGTTTTTGTAAATTTGTGCTCGTAATCAGATCAAGTGCATCTGATGACAGAGTTTCTGTTTCATTGCATCAATGTGAGCTGGCAATGATTTCACTGTTACTAAAACGAACTTTCTACCACCTTTTCTGTGGCAAACTTAAATATCACTTATGTGATTGATAGTTAAAATAATCTAAAATACCATCATCTAAAATAAAGACCGACCTTAAATCCCACAATTTTGTTTTTTAATAGACAAGTATTTGAAAAACGTGAAGCTACTACAGTAAGTTTTTGTGATACATTTTAGTATATCTTTTTTTCTGTATTTAGAGATCTTTTTTCTCTTTTAAATCTAAAAATGTGCAGTATATATTCTTAGCCGTCTGGTTGCTATGGTAATGGACTACAGAGTTATTTAGGGGGGACCTGTCAATCATTATGTACATAGGCGTGTCACCATTTTTGTTCAAGTTCTCTCAAAGTTCTCGTAGTAACGTTAGTAGAAATGTTGGCATAATTTATCATATATATGTATATATATTATGTTTTACTTAAACTTAGAGGAACATTTTAATGTTACAGAATTGAATAGCGTTCTTATAACCAAGAAATTATGTTAATACAGTGTCTAAAAAAATTGACATTTATGCTGATGTGATTGGGGGATATGATACTGAAATTATTTTAGTCATTGTCAGTCATACAGTGATGTGTTACTAAGCCGTATGTTAAAATGTGTCTTTCTCATCCGCTCTACCTCAGGGTGAATCTGGCTTTGGCCTACACTGAACTAACAGAGGAGTTGGGCAAATTACAAGCTCTGACCTCCAAACAGACAGAGATATTGCGGAAGGCCTCTCAGGAGCCGGCAAGCCCAGGTATAAGCATCACCACTCGTCTCTGTTATCTGCATTATACATTATTAATTCGCCAACAAATCTGCTGAATATTCCAGTTTACATTTAGAGGCATGAGGAACAATCCTATTATGAAGCTGAGGTCAGACTACTTTTCTAAGATGTGTTAAACTCCAGCTTTTTATAAGCCTTTAAGTCCAGTACAAACCCAGTACTATGATTATTAGCCAAAATTTAAAGGGCTCTTAGAGATACCAAAAGACCTTTAGACTGATCTTCACTCCTGATACAAATAACAAAAACAATATTGCTGTATAGCTTTGCTATGGTAAAATAATTCTTGAGGTTTTTAATTAGACATTGGTTGTCAAGAAGGTAAAACAAGTTTGTCAACACGCATATAGGTCACTGGTGACCCGGTCGCCTACCTACAAATTTTGCCGGATTTAGGTAGTAATAAAGTTATAATGTTTCTCTAATGAGCCCGTTTATAATAGATCTACTTTGTCAATCTCCTGGAAATTCAGCAGAGTGGCTGTGTAAACAGTTTCTTTTTATAGCGCTGTGCTCGTTTGCTGTTTAGTTAAATTCCACGAGGATTATTTCTGCTGACACGTTCTGATGGCCCCTCACGCCACAAATGTCTTCTTAAGAGTTTGAGAACATAAACAACCTTTCTCCTTATCATTTTAGCACCTCTGCACCAAACCGCACAAGCTGTTTGATATAGGAAATCAGACGAAAAGCAGAAGCAGAAATGGAAGAAAAAAACGACTGATTCATAGATAGAAGGACTGATTTCTCTAAATAGCTGATTGCAATCTGGCGATTGCAGGAAGTTCAGCATGAGCATGTTAGTTTTAATACAGAGAGGCAGATGCGTTTTCTGTACAAAGTTCTGCATGCCTTTCGTAGGACAGCAGACAGAAATGGGAATTAAAATACCACAGATGGCGGGGGGTGAATGCACAGGAAAACAATAAATAAAAATATCTCAAAGAGGAAACATGGGGTGAAAAGGGGAAGTCATTACAGACCGTGTTGGTAAAGTCATAAAAGGTTTCATTTATTGTACTTTTGTGTGTCATATTTCTTTCAAGCTATTCCTCCATGCAGTGGTACTCTTCATATACTGTAGCAGTCATCAAAAAGCTTGTGTACAGCATTTGTACAGGGTGATATTAAAGGGACAGTTCACCCAAAAATAAATTTTTTTCCAACATTTACTCACCCTCTTGTCATTTTGAACCCATATGGCTTTATCCTCCGTGGAACACAAAATATATTTAAAAAAAATGTGGTTTTGTCAATGCAATGCAAATGGGTTCCACTGTTGTTTGGCAACATACATACAACATGTCCCTCAGAAGCAAAACAGTCTTACAGGTTTGAAATGACGTGAGGGTGAGTAAATGATGGAAGGGTTCTTTTTGGGTGAACTATCCTTTTAAATATAGGGGGAGGAATGCATCCCAATATTACATCAAAACACAGTGTATTTCAGTGTAGACTCCTTTCTAGAGAAAAAATATATTAAATGTACATTTACAATAAAATATGTTACCAAAAGTAGTATTTTTGTTCAGTATTTTTATTTAAATTTTATTTTGTGGCAAGTGTCCTCAAAAGTACAACAAGAACAGAATAATTAAGGAACCAGAGTCTTTATATTTCTTAAGATTTCTAACACTAGTTTTGAACTATGCTTTGAACTTGTCTCAGGCTTTGTGCTTATTCTTTGGAGCATCTTTCACTTATCTTGTTCTGTGTCTGTTTTCTAGTTCAGCGCCACTCTCCTGTCCCTCATCAGAGGCACTCCCCCGTTCCCCAGCGGCATTCCCCCATCCAACAGCGACATTCCCCAATACAGCAGCGTCACTCTCCGGTCCCCCAGCGTCGCTCCCCTGTGCCCCAGCGTCTCTCTCCAGACATGCACCGACGTTCGCCTCTGCCTGAGCTTAGCGATGGCCCTGCGTCCTATTCCTGCAGGCCCACTTCCCACCACCTGAGAGCCAGTTTTCAGGGAAGGCGCAGTTATTCTGAAGTAGCTGATCCGTCGGCCTATCAGCGTCCTCCTCGGTTCACCCTGGATCCTGTGTCGACCCTACCGAAACCTCGGCCGTACGTGGACAGCTACCACAAGCAGCAACAGCAGCAGCAAAAGCAGCAACACGGGGGAAGCCAGCACATGTTAGTTCAAAGACAGGGATCTCAGCCAGTGATGCAAGGGGTGGGAGGAGACGGGGTTGTCGCCGAAACTCCGCGGCTGTCCAGGGAGCTGTCGTTCCACCACTCCGACGTTCCCCACCTGCACTTTGAGCCTCAGCCCAGCCCCGCGCCACTGCACCAATCCCCACAGCCTCCCCAGTCCTCTGAGGATGAGGAAGAGTGGTCCTGCCCTCATCCCATCAGTCCTCCGCGAACACTGGGCGTGTCCAGTCCCTCATCGAGCAACAGAGGCCCCGCCTCTTGTTCTGCCTTCCCCATTCCGCCCCGCCCCAACACCCTTAGCTGTCACCCACCTGGATACCTGCACGCAGAGCACGCCCAATCTTGGCCGTCTATCAATGTGAGTAGCAAATCACATTTTATGCTCAAAATATGACTCTATATTAAAATATATTTCTGTTTTTATATTAAAAGTAGGGTAGGCAATTTTGGAGTGGCTGGCTTTAAAAGCATCAGAGTGCTTTCTACTCTGAAAACCCATCAGAGTGCTTTCCAAAGCCACGCCTCCTCCAAAACATATAAATGTGCACAAAGTTTGACAGTCGTAAGTAAGGCGACCTATGATTGCTTATCTGATCCTGTGCCTTTCACAGAAAATATATCTTTATATATAAATATATGTAGACCACGTCACAGTGATTGCTGTCATTATTGTAAAGAAACTTTTAGCCAGCAAATCAAATAATGTTTTTAAAAAACATCACCTACCCTGCCTTTAAATATGTATTAAATGAATATAACTTCTTCTATAAAGAAGTGTCTGTGATAGCATATCTGTTTTATACACTGTGATAATTAAAAATGGAATTAATTATGCTATAATTATAATCAGCTATAATTATGAAATTATGAAATTTCCCTGGTGTTGGCATTGACTTCTGGAATTTGGTATTGTGACTGTTCGTATTGTAAATAGCTTAATGATTATCAAAATGGCTGTCAAAAGTAACCGTCGTGCTCTTTACAGCTGTGGATGGAGACAGAGGAAGAGGGTGACGTCAGGAGCTGCCCACTGTGCCAGCTTATCTTCCCTGTCGGTTACCCTGATGATGCCTTGATCAAGCACATTGACTCGCACCTGGAGAACAGCAAGATCTGACACCCACATCCATGCCGTGACCTTCTGTTGTGCCACAGTAACATTTATTCAAAGCACCCGCTATTTTAAGCCGGGTGCCTTTAACAAGAATGTAGGCGATTCGTGGCCGGTCTTAAGAGTCAATACAAGTAAAAAGATCAATGCAACCACACACCAAACTCACACAAAACACATACGTCAAGAATCCCAAAGAGAGGCCGTGAAAGGAATAGAAGCATCCACAAAATATTTCCATCAAATTTATTTATCCTTATTCCCAATTAAAAGGATAGATCCCACCAAAATTGGAATTTTTCCATCATTTACTAACCCTCATGCCATTCCAAACTTGTATGACTATTTGTTCTGTGGAAAACAACTGATATTTTGAGAAATATCTCAGTGGTTTTGTGTCCATACAAAATCAGTGGGTGCCACTTTTATTTGGTTACCAACATACTTTAAATGATCTTTTTTTGTGTCATACAGGTTTGGAATGACATGAGGGTGAGTAAATGATGGAAGAATTTTCATGGGTGAACTATCCCTTTAAACACACTAAGTCAAAATGACTCTCTAAAAGAAGACCGCGATGCACATTGCAATATTGAGGCTGTCATTTGCAACTTTAAAATACACTTCCCATAATCCTTTGCATTATTTACACTTTGGCGTGGCCACACAATGCGCTTTGCAGGCCACGTGTTCAAATGGGCTGTTAAGGTTGTACTGTATGCAACCTTACTGTATGTAAGACGAGGTGTTTATCTGAGATAATGGCCAATAGTTGCATTTCTAGTTTAGTATAATTTAAAATTCCAGCACTTTATATAAGCACTTAATATCCAGTTTACCTTTACCAATATTACTAACACTAAGGCAAAAAAGAAACCTTACAGATGTCATTTATTTTTTAATACTCTCCCTCTAATGATCTTAGTTTGATAGGACTTCCCTTTAACAAAACTAGACTCTTTGTAATTAAGTGTAAATTCACAATTACATTTATTTTGCTTGTCTTCCGGGATGTTTGGCTTGTGCAAAAAAGATTTTTCTTAAAGATATTCATACAGACTTAAAGACTCACGATGCATAATGAATGCGGGTCTGTGCGGACGGTTTTTAGCCAATCACGGACAAACCACCAGTTACTGTGTTGTTCAAGGCAGCAGTACTGTGATTTCCATAGCAAACTTGGACAGTTGATTTGCTGAGTCGATACTCCGTTTTCAGTATAACTATTATTTCCAGTTGTCGGTTTGTTCACATGGATATTTTCAACCAGCTTGTGTAATTACTTCTGAGAAAAAAAAATGTCTGGACAAAATCACATGCTATTTGTTCTTTCGATCATGTTACAGAGCTGAATTAATTTCAATTTAAAACTTTTGTAAATGTATGTACTGTAAATGTATAACTGTATTTAAAGCCAATTACATGTATTAATCTGTCAAATCAGCTACGTAATATATAGACATGCATTTTGCAAGCTCAAATAAGAGCTAATGGATTGCCGAAGAACAAACTACTTTTTTACTACTATAATCCAAATGAGAAAGCCAATCAAAACATGGCTAAGTGGCTAATTAGCTAACTGTACTATTCTCTTTCAGAAGTATTGTATTCTTTGTGTTATATTGAGTCTTCTTACTCACTACGTTCCTGCTTCTGCAGACTCTGTGACAGCGAGGGCTCTGATATGCTACTGACCCAAATACAGGAGAACTAAAATGGGAAAGTGGCACAAAGAAGTCATCGCTGGTGGAAAATTACAGAGCCAAATATAGCAAGAGCAAAATGGGAAGCTATATGCTGTCTGTCAAATTACCGGGTGGAGGTTCCATCCAATTGGTTGTCTAATTACTAATTACACTGTCTAATAATGTGATAATCTGGTAATATTCTAATGGAAAATACTGGAGTAGATAAACAGACCGCCTGGGTCTTGTAAATATAATTCATCTACAGTATGATGTCACCATTAAACATACCATAGAAGACTTACAAAAGGTGTGGATAAACCAGAAACCATCTAATCAACCAAAGACTAAGCCTGCTTGCAAGATGAAGACCAGGTACCACTAAAGCGTATTATGTTGCATATTATGGTATTATGGTGCAACTGAAACATGTGGAAACATGTTTTTAAGTGGAAAATGGATGCAGCAACAGTGTAAAGACAATCCATATCTGCATAATCACACAAAAGCGTGCACAATATTTAACGCGTCTAGCACCTCTATCCACAAACTCGCAGTAGAAGCGATGCAAAATATAAGCCATTATTCACAAAGAGTTTCTCAGGAGTTATTTAAAGAGCTACTGCTGTTTCTCACTCACGAAGATAATGTTTTTCTCATGCAAAGGCGAATTAGCAACCGAATGCTTTTCTGGATGCTCAGACTACATGTGGTCTCTCTTTGCCCTGTAGTTTAGCGTGTGATTCTTTTTTGTGATTCTTAAATAACTCAGGGGATAAAACTTTGTGAATATGGCTTCTGGACCATACACGACTAACAACCACAGGGACAACGTGATAACTCGCCAAATATCTTTTAGGTTAAGAGAACACTAATGAGTGGTTGAGATATTTTGTGATAGCAACAAGGTACTTTGAAGATGAAAAGACTATTAAAAACGAATGTGTATCGTGTCAAAAATGTTCTTCTGTACATACTATGTGAAATAAACTGTAACATGCACTGATCTGGTGTCAGTTTTTGTGGATTGATTGCGACAGGAGATAGATTGTTTACAGAATTGCGAAATCAGATCATCTGTTTTTATGACACAGTATTAAAAATCTCATTATAATCTCACTTTAGAGTAATCCACATGCACAAATGAGTAAAAACACACATACATTCGGTACGACACAAAGCAACAGCAAACAGATGATGCAAGAGATTTTCTCAGAACTGCCCGGTTTAACCTTTTAAATCGAACAAACATATTTTTGTAAAATGTAAAAACATCCACACATTTCTAGGTGGGACTTTTGTTTTTAGGGCCGCTGCAGCTGTAGCAGTAACCCTGCAATTCTGTCCAATTAGACAAATATAATTATAAATATTATTGCCAATAAATATTATTGCCAAACAGCATATGATTGCACATTTGCATTTTCCTTAAATTAAATAATAACCAAAAGTATGTTTTACGATCTCCAATATATAAGACCATTAGAAATCAACTGTTTATATACTGTTAACCAATCACGTTGTTTGTATGTTTTGTACCTTATTAATAATAGACGGTGTGTTGCAGTACTGTTTAAAACTCTCATGCGTTTTCCTCTTATACCCCCCACCCCACTTCCGACCCTTTGTGTCAATTCTCTGCCACATTCACACACACTCGCTGAGAGATACACTTCTCACAAGTTCACAGGATGACCCGCCCATCCGTTCGAAACCACATGTTCTCCTCAATACATTTTGCTCTCTTTTCTTTCTGTTATTAGCTCTGTCTTTTTCTCTTTCTGTTTCTCTCTCTCTCTCTTTTCTTTGCACATCCAAGCAAACACACACACACACACACACACACACACACACGTGCAAGCACACTCACAGGCCTGCGCCCCACATATTTCAGCAGGCAGGGGCCAAAAAAATTATAGTTAAACTATTTAATGCTAAAACCCAAAGTCGTTCCACAATCAACACATGGTGTACATGTATGTATTGGTATGATATATATATAAGACTTTACATACACCCTGGCTCTTTGTTTTATTGTAACTTAAGTATGAACTGTTCAGTTCGGTATTAAAATTGAATGGATGTAAATCACATTATATCCCAGAGCTGTGAAAAAGGGTCAAAAATAAATCCATTTGGACTTTTACCTAAATGTCTTTACGAAGTCTGTAGCTGTGAATTTTTATTTGTGTACCGTATTTGTTGTTGATAAGAAACAGGCGGAAACAGGCGTTAGCGGTTAACCCAATCTTCACACGTTATGGCCTTAATCAAATCGATCAGAACATCAGACATCCACAGAAACTAATGAATCGATGAGAAACGCGTATGTACGCGTCCATCAACTTGGAGGACAAAAGACAGAAAGGATCACCCACCTCATACCTGCATCATTTTAGTCCGCCACCCCGATAAACCTCATCGCAGCACCTTCTGGAGATGGTTTCTGCGATCTTCTTTCTTCAACAGTATTTTTAATAAAACTTTTTCCTCAGGTGAAACGCTCATATAAAAATATGTTGTTGCCCCTCCTTAGCAGGGTGGTCTGAAACGTACAACAGATTTTAGCTTAATATCCATTTCATCATTGCAAATAGTCTGTCTGTACCCTAACCATGGTTTAAGTTGTCAAAGAGGACTTAATCAGGTGAGTGATTAGTTGGTTTTAATTAGTTGCAGAAATGGCCTGTTGTGCTTTCGTAACACTATCTGAACTGAGGAGAGACAAGTGTACATGTAAATCTAAAATAAAGCCATAATTACTTGTACAAAGATCTTAAAATTTTGGCTATCGCATTAAACTGAGTAAAACTTACTTGTTTAATGCTGCTGTAAATTCATGTCTCAAAAAACGTGTTAAACTACAAACAGAAACATCACAGCGGTGTAGTTCGTAATTTAACTACACAACATAAGCAAAGCGCATGCAAATCTGTCACGTGCGTGTCGTGACGCTATTTAAATAGCGCTTAAACAACAACTACATTTTGGTCTGAAAGCTACACTTGACTCTTTTATTTTTTTATTTTGTACCACAAAGCAGTTTAAAATGCCAATCACATTTGGAGATCGTCATATGAAGTAGTAATCCCATGTCTGCCCCACTTTGTTTTGCATAATTGGCGAATTTTAAAGGGGTAACATCACTTTTAAACACATTTAAACCCACTTGCTTTGTTTTTCCTGTGTATCCTAGATTTTCCACTAGATGGCCAGGAAGATCACAAGAACGCGTTTGCTTCCCGCGGTGGGCCTCGCACATAACATTCATATGCGGTGTAAAAACAATAACCGTTTTAACTTATTATTGTTTCCAATAATATTTATCTTAAAGTTCATATGTATGGCTGTCATGAAAAGCATGGATTGACGTATTTAATTACTGTACATCCTAAAATAACATACAGACACTGTCCTTTATATAAAAATATAAATATGAATAAACTCCAATATGAATCAACATAAAGAAGCTATGGAGAAGACCGAGGGTACAGTAAGTATTTCTCAGGGTAGAATTATACTTAAATTCTTGTCTAGAGGATACAGTTTTAACTTTCTAAAACTCTAAAAAAATATTCAAATTTAATGTGTAGTTTCAAATTAGGTGTTTGAAACCAGCCCCCAAAACCACTGCTGAGAAACGCTTATTAAAAAACCCCTGTGACTACAACTTCCCTGTCTATCACTGAGTCTCGGTCACCTGTTTTAAAAAGCATAACGTAACAAATTAACAAACACTGATTTCATGGTACATTACATCACTGTGACCCATCACTGTGTCCTGCTATAGTGACGGAAAATCAGATTTGCATTAAAACTAAAACCCTGTGAGGCTGGTACTGCACTAGAGTATCAAACATGTCACGGATCAAACAGAGCGCGAGAGTAAACATGCTCTGTGAACAGTCAAGTTAACAGTCACAATAAACCAATCAGGGCAGGGCGAGGCATCGACGTGTGACCCGCATTTGAACCGCTGACCTGCGTAACTCACCCCTATTGATGAGGGACACGCACTACCACACTCACAACATAACGCCTCAGCAAGCACAGCATGACCCTGGGCGAGAGGGGCAAGGAGCGTCGTAAAATGTGTTGAGTTGGGATTGAGAGTTTATTTAGTGGTGTTTTACACTAAGGTGATTATTGGCGACAGAGGAAAACAGGGAGTTAACATAAAACAGGCATCAGGCTGTGCTATAAACGGATCCATCTCTGGCTCCTGTTTTGAGAAAACCCAGCAAATGTTGTAAAGAAAAGACAATGTTGTGTAGAATTAATGACATGGAGTAGAATGTTATTGACAATCTTCCCAGCATGCAATGTGTCAGTTATTTTCAGGATCAGTTATTCATCCATGATTGATGTTCTCTTGACCTCAGTCACACAACTAAACATTCAGTGGCAAAATAAAAGGGTTATAAAAGATTCATGTCACCGGCCTTTTTCTGGTTTACTATACCAGTTATCAGAAAATAACACACAATCTTCTGTGTAAAGCTTGCATTGAACTTCAGTTTCACCCAAGAATGAAAATCTGTATTATTTAAACCTGTATTACTTGGAAATTCACAAAGCTCTCCAGTATATAAGTTTGTTATAAAGATATTTTGCATGTCTGTTGGTGGGACACAGCAAACAAATCTACTGCACTCAAACTTCAACTGTGGTCGTGTCACAGGATTCTTTCTCATGCATAAGAAGAATGAAATGTCTCCTATAAACTAAAAAATAACCAGTTTCCACGTATTAATAAAATCAATGTGTGCTATCACAGTATTCAGCAATGTGCAACTGTTAACAATTAAAAAAATGTGTTTTAGGGTTTCATGACACTAAATATCCTAAATGTGTTTAAAGGTTTAGAACATGAGGGTGAGTAAATAATGAAGGAATTTATAAATTTGGGAAAACTATTCCTTTATTAGCACCGTATTGTTCCAGCAATCATGCCACAAATACTGCACAACATACGATGCTTGTTTTAAGGTATGTGATTGCAAAACCTGCTGTGAAACCTCTTCATGGTCGGACCTTTGCCCAGATGACCCCATTTCTCTGAGAACAATTTTACCTCATCAAAGAGATTTGAGGGTTTTAATTTCAGCGCACGTCTCTCTGATTTGTAACAATTTCAGTGAAACACCAATTCAGTGACGGTATCTTTTCACAAGCGTCATTGCTTGACCTCGAATACTTAAAGAGTGGGTTTCAACCAAAAAGCAACAAGCAGATCAGAGGTGAAGTCCATAGATTAAATCCATATCTATGGTAACCACCACTGACTTTATTAGGCTTTGTGGCGGAACCTTGCAAAGTATGTGGTTTCCACTCAAACCCTCGTTCTTGTTAGTGACACTCATGGTACGCTTAAGCGAGGAGTGCGACCACTGGTTAGTTTCCACTAACAGCAAAACTGACTCACTCTCCCCAGTCATGAGTAGTTAAATCATTACAAGCATTATAAACATTATTATATTTACGGCACATAATTTGACACATTCATCTACTAATGTTCTCGTTTTCGAAAACCTCCCAGCAATTCACCAGGTATTTTATGCGAATCTTTTGTAAGTTGGCTTCATTTGCTCATGCGACTGGTATCGAGGCAATGTTCATCTGTCAGGAAGCATCTCGGCCCAGCGTTCCGCAGATGTGTAGTGCAGCATAGTAGCGCTCATTATTAGCCATTGCCGTGCGGCAAACGGGTGGCGCGGCCCTTTTTTCCACGCGGCAGTATCACAGCTCAGATCTGTCACCCTTTGCTCGCCTTAATGTGTGAAAGTAAGACGTGTTGCGCCTATTAGCACTTTCTGGCGAGGCAGGCGTGCTGATCTGTCCTCCCTGGGGAGCCAGGCAATATGGTGGCCCGCACTCTGGGCCCGCCAGACGGGGGGCCCACTGTCACTCCACATCAGCACGACGTCAACTGCCCAGTCAGGCAGCTATACACACACACATACACACACAATCAAAACATGATTCATTCTTATACAGCCTTTCTGTATGACCATATTCAAAGTGATGAGTAGAGGCACAGGCCTATAAAGGCCACAAATGTAATTCTGTGCAAAGACATGCATTATGTTCTGATTTCAGTGGTCTGTTTTGTTAGTTTTGATTAACTGTTAACAATTTACTCGCTGTGGCATAACTGAGAAAGAAACATGGCTTAAATTAATAAATTACTACAAAAGAATACAGTAGCCCCAAAAAGTATTTGGGCACTTGATTCACACTGAAAATTTGTATATATTTTAATATTTATTATATTTTATATTTTTTATAATGCAAAATATGTGTACAATATATGCATCAATATAAGTTGACAAAAGTTTTCAAATACATTTTGGGCTCACTTTCCAGTTGGTATTTCATATTTAGACAAACAAGTCTACAAGACTATAAATCACTTTGAAGAATTTGTGTGAATGTCAAACAATGAACAGAGAGCTTCAAATGTCTATATACCCCAAATCAGAGTTTTTGTCTGTGCCAGTGTTGTGAAAAGGTTAAGCACCTGCCAGTGAGGTCACCGGCGAGATCTTAGCACGCTGCTCCTCATCCTCAACTGCTTCTGAGCAGAGACACTCCACAGATCTCATGCAGCATTAGCAGAAAGGTCAAGAGAAAAAAACGTCAAATAACATCATCCTCCAACACCATCTCACCCAATGCATTCAGAGTCAATTTTAAAGGCCACAAATATTTGGTTACTGTTGACAGTAACGCACATGCAATTCACAGGTTTCGTGGGATTAATCATGCTGTTGCGCACGCAGCCTCTTTAAAATACTGACAAATGGAGGCAATATGTAAATTACAATCTCAACAATGTGCTATCTTGTTAATCTATCTTGTTAGTAGAACCACACCACAGCTTGGTTCTACTGATCCACAGTGCTGCCCAGTGGGCAGGTGCGTGGCTGGTGAGGTATCATAGCCTGGTGCCAGGGATAGGTTGGTTTTTGACCTGAAATTAATTTAAGATTAAGCGAGGCAACGGGAGCAGGAATGGAGGCATGCTGGGAGCAGAGGAGCGAGGGGGCAGGGCTGTGTGCTGATCTGTCACAGCTCCACGCCTGGCTGCTCAAGTTCATATTAACAGTGACGAGACAACGGGGTGACACGTCCCAGCCCGCAGGGGCCAGCGCAGACACACAAGCGAGACCTCCACACACACCACACGCTTGCATGTGCACACACACTCGTGCACATATGTGCGCCAGGTAATTATAGTTTAACTTCTTTAATTGGGTATTTATCAGTTTTCACTTTTAGTTCATTCTGTTTTCTGGTTTCATCTTAGTTTCCAGCATAATAATGTTTTATTTTAATATTATTATTTAAATATGTTTAACAACTTAAATTTCTCAGTGCCATCTAGTGCTGTGGCAATTTAGTGACATGTTTATGTTCGATGAAAGCGGGTTGTAAAGAAATTTTAGTTTCTTTGAAACTAGTTTTGAAACTACGGTTTGATTTTGTTTCAGTAAGTTATCTGATTCGTTTATGATAATACCACTGATGCACACAAATAAAACAAATGCATATCCTTACAAATGTAGCTCGGAAACAAATTCATCCTCACCTTTCCCTCAGAATTTCTACAGCAACTACCCTAAAGTTTCCTGAATCAAAATTAAACTGACAAGTATACTCTTAAAGTCTCAAATTTATACAAACGGGTGTCTCAAAAACACAGTCTGTCTGCAGTTCGCAGGTGAGAGGTGCAGCTGAAGCAGTGTGTACAGGAATGCAGTGAGCGATAGATACTCACGCACAGTCACACACATATCATAATGGTTCATAAACAGCTCAGTTGATGGATACGGGCTGGCAGAAAGCGATGCCTTGGCATGACAAGATTGAACTTTGGGACATCTCTGCTCTCGACAGCTTCAACGAGAAGAGGGCAATGGGCGGTCACCAGGGGCATCGCTACAGTCACCAGGGGATGACACGGTGTAGGGGAGGGGGCTGGAGAAGGAGGGAAGAAACGGTGAGGAGGAAAGGAGGGAGGGAAGATACGAGGCGTCATAATGTCGCTGCACTGTCGGGCCATGTCAGCTGCAATCAGCATTGGATGTAATTTTCTGAGCAATTAGAGCACTTATATAGAAAGATCTGGCTGGCAAACATGAGGTCCTAGCAACTATGCGGGCAGTAACGCATGCCAGACACATGTTTACATTTCTAAATTATGACACATCAAAGTCTTCTGTTGTTTATGTATAGACTTAGTTATAATTACTGTACACTAATCCTTATCTGCAATTATCAATGAATCAATCAATCAATCATACAAATCTGTTTAATTTTCACACCTCTTTTGCACACCTCCCTGTGTGAAAGCTAATATTTTTATACTATCTGACATTTAATGACAAGCACCTCAAGATAGATTAAGCTATGTCTTTAAAGATCCATAATCTCTGATCTTCATTAGATTGACCTGGTCTGATAAAAGAGAGAGAGAGAGAGAGAGAGAGAGAGAGGGGGGAATGCTAATCAATTAATGACAGTAAGAGTGGGTTTGATCTCTGGAAACACTGAGTTAGGGGCCGAGGCCTGTGTTTTGGAGTGGGTTAGTGGTTCTGTCCCCACAATAGGTGGTTTCACTCCACCTACTAGGGTCTATAGAACAAGAGCGACCCCCAAATACATCTTCCTACACTTTCTTCCTCCTACACTTTCTTCCTACACAGACGTTTAACGACAAATGAAACTTTAAAAATGACTGCGTTAGCGGGCAATTTTCCATCTTTGTGGTTGCCACACAGCAGCTTGGATTGTAAAAGTGCAATAGATTTCTCAATATTTAAGTTAGTTTTACTTATATATTTACATATATACGTGTAACATACATATGTGTATATAAGTATATACATGTATATTTAATGGCTATATAAAATGTATAAAACAGTACAGGTTGAGTCACAGTAGAATGAGGGAGGACAGAAATAAAACCAAATAAAACAGGATGACAATTAAAGTGTGTAGATAACAGAGACAGTGAGGGAGTACATAAGAAAAAGGGTGTATGATAATACTCCTCTTTTCTCACCTTCATGTCTATACCACTCTTGAGAAAATGAACCATGGTTTTCGCGTGTTGATTACCATTTGTAAAACCACTTCAACTACAAATACTATGTATAAACAATGGTTGCTGCAGCACAACCACAGTTAATTTGTGGTTACCATGGTTTAACACCAACCATGTTGTTTTTAGTTAAACCGTTGTAAACCATGCTTAATTTTCGTAAAGGAAACCATGTTCACAGTTGTGCCTCTTACATGCCTGACTGGGTCAGAAGACATCAGCAGTGAAGATCTGGAGATGTCTTCAGCAATCAGCTGAAATGTCCAAGACGCCTCAGCCTCAGACCAGAAGGATCATCCATCCAGGCTTGAGACCTTCAAAGCAGTTTAACATCTTCTGGAGCTGAGGGTGTCGGGCATGTCACCCCCTGTGTGACTGACACATGTCTTTTCTGGTGCTGGGCTCATATACACGGCTTTATCTGGCCCGTCTGCTCAGGTTGGAAGCACCCGCATCACCAGGCAACCTATCGCCTAGGCCCAGCACCACTGAGCTGGAGGTTACGCTCACCTAAAAAGATGACGTGACTCAAACACATTAAAGATCACAGGGGCTGTCACAGATAGGGTTACACAGAGAGATGAGATATAGCAGTAGATACATTATATGAGAGAGGAAATGAGTAAAAACATATTACTTTTATATAACTGACATCCTTATAGCAAATGAATTAAACAGAGAATCACCAAAATGATACAGAATAAAGGTCTAAAAAGAAATAATAGACATAATCATTTAATAAATAAATGCATTTGAAGGAACTAACTATTACTGTGTCGTTTCTATCATTCTGTGTCTTTGTTTTGTTTAATTGTGTATTAACATATGAACATCAATGCAGTAATCACTAGATGAATTATTAATTATTATTATTAAGTTTTCAATTTAGTTGAGATGGACATGCCACAAATGAGGAAAATGTAATAGAGCGTCTGTGTCGCCATTGCCTTTCACAGTGCTAACAATAGATACTACATTAACCAGTAAACTTTGGTCTACATTAATGTCTTCTCTCATCAGCATGATTGTTTTAATACACATACCTGCAGTTTGTCCGGTTTTCTCTCACTTCCTCTCTGTCCCCTGTGTTTTTCTCTTTTCTCCCACTTTTAAAACTCCTCCCACTGCTTGCTCACCCTCTATTCCTTTCTCTCTCATCCTTCTCATCCTCTCTCACCATCCACTCATCTGGACTGATAGTGGTTGTGATGGCTGGGGCGTGAGGCGCTGCCTGGGTCCAGTTCCATTCTGGTCTCACCCACGCCATGTGTACCATAGGTGCGTAAAGTATAAATACCGCAAGCCCCCCGGCCACGATCATCCCAGCAGGACCCTCTCTGGCCCTCTGCCCCCCTCCCCACTCCCTTTCAGTTCTTCTGTCCCTAATTAGGATCTTGGGCTCGTTAGGGCCCGAGACCCTGGGGCCTGCTGACACAAAGTTGATTCTATCTGACGTAACAAGTCAATGCTAAGGGGATGCTAATTTTAATTAATGGAATGTTAGGGTCAGTTTGTTCTAAAATGCAAGTGGAGAGCAAAATTACCAAGAGGTAAAACCACAACAACAATCACCATCAAAACTGCCCACGACAGAAAATACAGTGCATCAGTTTGTGACCTCATGTCAGACAGAAGTTAAAGAACCTGTTGATGATTCTTTACCAGGAGCATAGGAATACATGGGGTAACTGTGTGGACCATGTACATGCACGTTTTAATATAGGGTTTGCTGATTATAAAGAAAGAATTGACAAAAATATTCTGTCATTATTTACACACTTTAATAGTTCCAAGCCCATATGTGGTACTTTTCTGAACTCTGAAGAATGTTTACACAGCTCTTTTCCACCTAATGAGAGTTCATAGTGACCACGCCTGTCAAATCACCAACAAGGACAAAAAAACTATATCATATGTTTAGTTCCAAGTCTTCTAAAGCCATAAGGGGCCAAAATTTGAGCCTTATGAAAATATGGCCCTTCGCTGGAGCTCAAAATTCAACCCTGCTCCAGTCATAAATCACTTTAAATGTGTGCATTTAGCAGATGTTTTCACATATATTAATATATATAATACATATTTCATAAGCGTGTGCATGTACTGAAAATCAAACCAGTGACTTTGGAGTTGTTCTTTCTAGTTGATCTACAAAATCTTCAAGTCAAACATGGTGCTTTTAGATGCATCGTGTCAAACATCATTGGTTTACACTAGACAGACAGACAGATTGAAGCAGAATGACAGGGTCATTTCTGAAAGACATGCTTGAGATATCAGGAAAACAGCTGCATCAAACATTCTCACAGAAAAACAACAGCGTGCAGGTTTGAGGTTTCACTTTTGAGTGAACTATTAATGGTTTAACTATTAATGTCATCATGGTTTAGCTCATTTTCCATGTCATCTCCCTCAGCTCATGAAACATGTTTGATGAATGTGAGGATCCTGTTCGCTCTCTGCAGTATGTTCATCGCTGTCAGAGCCGGTGTGTCGGAGCAGTGAGAGCCAGCTGACTATCCGCGTGTGTGTGTGTGTGTGCAGGAGCCCAGCTGTGGCCTCCTCTACTGCCCTGCCCTGACTTCAGTCTAAGTGATGGCAAACCGAGCCCTAAAACTAACTGGTATTGTTTCGTCTCCAGCCTCATCTGTTGTCTCAGTATGAGCTGTAATGCTCTGAGGGGTGTCGTGGAGCTTCAATAGGTGGCATACACCCAATTAAGCACTTAAAGCTGTAATGCTTTGATATATATATATGTTATGTTTCATTACCCACACACACACACACAGACAGTGTATAAAAGTATAAAATAAAACTTAAAAAATGATATAGGATTTATCTCATTTGTGTGGTATACCTAACCCAGGCTAAAAGTGACTTAGACTTTTTGCAGCACAAACGTCTGGCCATGTGACACCTCTGTCTAAGTTTGACCCACCTGACCCTAAGCATTCATTTGCACCTCCTCCCACACACCTCACACCCTAATCGTGTCCATTTTTCAAAAGCAATACTTTGCAACTGGTTACAACCTCCTACTTGGTTATTTTCCTCATGTTTATCACGGTTTTCTCAGCACATGCCTCTCTTCTCTCTACTGTCCCTCTAACATACCCTCCCCCCTTCTTTCTGACCTAGATTTAGCAGTTGATCCGGACTGGAAGGTCAACCCCTAGAGGGAGCACCTTGTCAGCCCTCCGCCCCATCAGTTCGCACACAAAGGGCACCATTTGTCACTTTACATATCCAGGCTTTCCTTGCCTTATTGCTGTTTCATTGTAAGAGTCGGTCTGCCAACATGCCTCAGACCCACCTCTGGCCCGACACAGGGAGACAAAGCTGGTCGAACTCTTCAAAGGTGTAACAAATATTGAAATCAAAGATTTGAAACTAATCACCTAGACTTCTGTTTATGCATTAGACACACTTTATCCAAAGTGACTTATAGTGTAGGGGTAAAAAGGGGTTGGAACCCACAACCTTTTGCACTGAAAACGGAATGCGCTATCACTCTACAATCTCTTTAACACATTTTTTTACAAAACTTAAAATTAACCAGTGTTTTATTCTAAGTTATTTTTTATATTTTCAGGTCTTCTCATTAGCTACAGAATTCTGCAACAGGCCAGATTCAGGGCAGCCTTGCTTGGTGTCTATATAGTGCACAGCATGAGTGAGTAGCATAAGAAGTGCGAGCGCTGGTGGCAGAAGGAAAGCTTAGGTTGGTTCTGGCCCTTCCAGGGGTCAGCACCCATCATGCACTGGACCCTAATGCTGCTGATTAGGGATAAACCGCCCTGCAGACCTACAGTCCCTCGAGGAGCGGGCACTCAGCATCAACATAACCTGAGCCGACAGACACACACACACACACACTTACATGCACCCAGGACTGGAAACATACACTGGACACAGGAGATCAAAAATACATATCAAAACACAGACACGTACAATAACATAGAACCACATTTGTATAAAGTGCTAGAACCTTCCAACGATATGCATGACACATACAAAAACCTGCACAACTTTTCACACAAGCGCAAATGAATCTCATATACACTCCATTTATGTTCTAACCATTACAGAAAAGACACATAAATTTAACATGTGCAAAAACACATGATCACACATAAAAAAACATGTCACCACATATTTTATATGTGATTCCGTGGGATTTCCGTGGGAATGCACATGGGATTCACACAAAAATGTTCCACAACCACACATTTACATCTGATGTGTTTTTGCGCATCATGTCATGCGTCTTATTAAACATTACCGCCACTATCAGTTCTCATGTTTTAATACACAATTTGCTATTGTCTTTATAACTAATTTCAAGCATTTAGGCGAACGCCAGATCAAAATAATTTAAGATATAATCAGATGCTGTCAAACTTTTGACCTTTGCGAGAAGTTTATCGTACCAAAAGATGGTGCATCTCAAGCAAGACATCGAAATTTCCTCATGCACTTGTCAGAACTGGAAGTGAATATGCCCACGGATCTTACAGTCTGATCACATGCAAACTAACAGCCCCAAATTAGCACAGTCTATCTTCACCTTCCCTCTGCACAGCTGCTGCGTGTTAAGCAGAAGGATACAAGCTCCTGCCAGAGCGTCTTCAGGTGCGCAGTACATCTGAGGTGCTGTGAGACACGGTTCAATCCGAATTCCCATGAGGATCTGTGAATATGTCACGTCAACATGTTAATTACACTGATCAAGCTCATCATGACTAGGCCCCATACACATAACTTTGACCTTGTTAATAATAAACTTGGTTTTGTTTGTTTTACATGCAGATAAATGCAGATCTATTAAACAATTGGTGTTATCTGTGTTCCTGTAGCTCAGCTGGTAGTAAGGTTGTGGGTTTCCTGGGAAACACACAAACCAATAAAATGTTTAGATACGTTTTCTTTGCAAATGAACATTTTAACATTGTGATTCATTTCAGAGATGGTTGGATCTCTTTATTTCAGTATGCTTTAAAATACTAAAATAGGTAATAAATGAGAAAACACTCTGAAGACATGATAAAGCAGATAGTCACTGTTTTCTATTACTTGACTTTTTGAGCCTGCCATACTTTTAAGGTCTGATAATAAAACACCATGTTTTCCGAATATTTTGATTTTGAGCGTGTGCGTTCATACACTTTAATCTGATTTTGTGTGTGAGCGTGTGTGTTCATATACTCTATGTGCAAGTGCGCCTTATCAGCTGCTGGAGAGTTAACACTATGAATTTTTAACACTATGATGTGTGTAACAGCCCATCGCGTGTGTCTTGATGACAATGTCTTAGATGATTGCTGGCCAAAACTGCCATGAGTCTGACATCAGAGCTTATTCTGTCCGATGGAACTTCTGAGTATTCCGTCCATCGGAATTACACTGTAAAAAAAATTCCATGATTACATAACTTCTATTCTCATGAAGGACAGTGGAGTTCTTGGGAAAGGCAGATCCATAGTGTTACAGAACAAAATCAGACCGCTTGACCTGAGTGATCAAGCTTCGGCATAGAATATTGACCTAGCATGCCTGTGTTTAGCACTACCCTGTAGGATCCCTTAACAGGGTCCTGACCCTCCTAATTTACACCCGCAGCCAAACAGTCTGCTAGCTTGAAGCATTTTAACCTCCTGAACCCTGCGTCGCAAGAAATGCATGTACAATGCATCATATTGCAATGCATATTAACATCATAACGGTACATCAATAATGTATTCAATAATAAACAAATAAAAAGCTAACGATCCACCTAAAATCTCCTTTCATGTTCAGCGAAGCGATACAGGTTTAAAAGAACACAAGGGTGTTTTTAATAGCTCTAATAGCTTGATACAACAATTGCCAAGGTTGTGGGTTTCATTCCCAGGAGATACACAAGCTGCACTGATAAATGTACTGCATGCATTGTGAGTCACAATGGATCAAAGCTTCTGCCAGACGTTTAAAGCTGAGGGGGAATAAATAAGGACTGAATTTCGTTCTGAAGTGAAATGACATAAATGTGAATATTATTGGGACAAATTGCTTGTGATGTTTCTTATTTAAAACTTTCAGGTAAGTGAATAAAAAAAATAAAATTTTGTGAATACATTTTGAATATATTTTATTATTAACGGAACGTCACACAGAGTGAGAATTCCATGGAAAATTTGACATGACATAAAAGAACAACAACAACCCTAATTGGGCTTACAAGATGGGAAAGGCAAATGTGTGTGTGTGTTTGTGAGTGTGTGTGTGTGTGTGTGTGTGTGTGTGTGTGTGTGTGTGTGTGTGTGTGTGTGTGTGTGTGTGTGAGTGTGTGTGTGTGTGTGTGTGTGNTGTTTGTGAGTGTGTGTGTGTGTGTGTGTGTGTGTGTGAGTGTGAGTGTGTGTTTGTGAGTGAGTGAGAGTATGTTGTAAAGAAGAGTAGCTGAAGGGGATAGCAGGCAGGAAAACTGAAAGGAAACACCGTTGTGTTGATCTGTAGGAATGCCGCATGCCAGAAGCCCGGCTTGGCTGGCACCAAACTCAAATGCCTTGCCCACCCCTCTTCCTGTGGCTGTTCCCTTTATTCCTGGTCTCCGCTGCTACACCCCTCCTCTCGAACCCCTGTCCCTCTGCCCCCGGTGAAACGGGAGAGCCCTCGTCTCCACTTCCTCTGTCAAGATCAGCAACCGCCCTCCCCCCAAGCAACATTCCTGCTTTGGCATCGCTGTTGCTGGCCGGCTGTCACAACCGGCCTGCCAGAATAGCTCAGTGACGTCTGCTGAGTTACTAGAAAATTGAACTCTCCCAAGAACCAGGGGAACAAGGATACGCAAACGGACAAAATGTATCCATGCACTTGTGGCCACATGGTCGTTCTGACACAGATACAGCCGCCCAGGTGCACTAGGGTCAAAATACATGCGGCGAGGCGCACGCACATGCAGGGTGTTAATTGACGGTTCGGTGGCGACTCTGGTGCATTCAAACCGCGGGAGTTGTGGTTTTAGTAGGTCAATTACATTATAGCGTAAATGTCTTAAGTACAAGTTTAAAACAGATGCAATGTCATTTTGAATGAGAAGATAAGCAAACGGGAGTATTTAAATGACTAGTTAGTGAACTAGTTAGCTAGCTATTATTAACCGTGTTAAACCTTGATGTTTTTTCATTGCGTTCAGGTTGATTCAGTAATATTAGATAATGTTTAACACTTAAGTAAAAACAGTGTTAACACATAAAGGCACATTTTAGATTATGTGTGAAAAACATTTTTTACAGTGTTGGGAGCTGTAATTATCAAGTAAACAAAACCTGCAGAAGCATTTTTAAAAACACAATTTAAAGTGTTTTATAAAGAAACTGGGTGTTCCTGTAACTCAGCTGGAAGAACATTGTGTTAGCAACATTGTGTTAGCAACACAAAGGTTGCACACACACACACATAACACACTCTAAACTTGAGTACATCTTAGAACAGCGCAGGTGCCCAGGCATCTTCAAAAGACACAACTGGTTCTTGTCATCATCATTTATTGGTGCATTACTGCTCAAGCACAGGGCTCTATGACCCAAAAAGTCTGACTAAAAGTCAGAGCCTAATGTCGCTGCTTCCAACAACACCTTAACAGTCAGATATGTCTGATAAACGCATCACTTTCACAGGTTCTTTGAAAGTACGGTCTGACACAGGGAATCCAGAAGACGCTCTGACCTCATAGCGCTTCATGTAAACATCCTCACAACAAAAGCGGAATGCTCTCAGAGCGTGACATCGCGTCTCGGCTCTGAAGAAATGATGCGTGTTGACTGTAGCCCTGCGTTTGTCAGACGAGGTGTCTGTCGAAAAATTGCCAAAGCCAGTAGATTGACACTCATTAGCAGGCCACTGCCAGCAACCGCCTGGGGAAACGGCGCGGAGAGACCGCATCCCACTAAAAATAAATGATTCAAATGATTGGTACTGATAAAACCGGATGAATTAGAAATAGAAGAGAGCTCGGGCGAGACCTCTGGTTGGCAAGCTGTTGTCACATAGAAGGCCGCTTAAAGCCTCCATGACACACACCACCCCCAGACTCTTAGCGCTGGTGTTGGTCGCCCTCAAGCCGAGCCCCCTTTTCCTGCTGCTCCTCACAGGCACGCAAATACTGTAAAACACACACACACATACACATCAATGTCTGCTTCATGCCATGGTTTAAAAGCACAAGTGACCAAGGCCAAATCCTAGAGGGTACGTTGGGTAACACACACCCACACTCACATTTGCCCTCGCGCTGCAAACATACGCCATCATGAAGGTCCAGCCCTGGTCTTTATGCCCCAGTCATTTGCACTTCATATGGCTTCACAGACAGAAAGGGCACCTGTCTATCACTGGGTTTGTTCACCGGCCCTAAATCAAGTCATTTATCATTACGCATGTCTTGGTCTGTCAATCATTCAGTCAATTGGAACATTATTACAGTAATTTAGGAATCAGGCCCTCCAGCACACAAAACAAAGTAAAACAGGGTGGAAGGAACTTTCAAACTTTTTGGGTTTGTGTCACTGGTCTATGCCGATGAACAGTATTATCGCCGATTATAAGTCGTATTTTTATGGTAACACTTTTTTGTTCCAACAATACAATTTTTCTTATAGTTATTACTTAATACAGCTCCAAAACTTCAACTTTCAACATTTTAAAATAAAAACATTTAACAATCTGATGAGTGATAAGAAAATTAAAAATGTTTCATGCAGCTCGCGTTGAACAGAAGCTCCAAAGCGTTTCTACAGTCAGTAATTTCTCAGTATTAATTCAATTAGTTTTAGACTGGATCAAATGCATGATTGCATATTGTATATAACTGACCCCAAGAAAACAACATTTATTTACCGGACATATTATTTAACATATTAATTACCGGAACTTCTCCATCTTTCTGTGCTCCGAATGCATCACTGTGCTCCCCGCAGGTTCATTTTCCCACAGAGATCCTTCCTGGACAGTGACTGATATCTTGCACTCAGCCAAAGGCCAAAGGCCGTCTGATCTAGCCTAAATGTGGCAGGTTTTAAACCCGTGCCAAGTGTGTCACCATGCAGAACTGAAGCGACCATATCACAGAGCTACACTGAAAAATCCAGGAAAACAACAATCCCACCCTCAGTCGGTTTCCTCATTAAATAAGTTTGTCCATTAGGAAATGAAATGCTTTACCTACATTAACCACAGTTAGATTCATTCATTGAATTTCTGCGCTTGGCGATGCTTTTATCCAAAGCAACTCATAGTGCATTCTTCTAGCAGTTACCACAAGACCTACAGAAAGTTTGTAGCATTTAAAGTTTATTAAAATATTAAAGCAGTACAAATATGCATGATAATTACGCAATGCGTAATATGTGGTAAAAGACATCGCAGACGGAAATGACTGTGTTAGCTGACGGTAATGAAATTTAAATTGGTCAAATCACTCGCGTGAATGCTGTACGTTTTCCATACTGTTTATAGCTGCTGTAAACCTGTCAAAGCAGCGAGAGTGAGATGTTATTTACTGCAGCCCAGCATCTGTGTTGTTCTACCAGTGATAACAGTGTAAATATTTCTATGAGACCATGTAACGTAAAATAATATATTGTAATGTCATGTGATGTAATTCTGAATTCTTGTAGTGAGGTAAAGTTTACTTCTTAAACACAAAATGCTTCTGTCTACTTACAGGGGAACCTGTAGGAGCATCAATATTCAGTCATAATCAATCATTTGATCAATTAAACTTTGGGGCTTTTGTTTTACCTTTGCCAGCGTTGTTGCTTGTAACACATTATTCATATATATTATATATTCATTATACACACTGATGTCTTTTTACACACTATCTCTATCTTCTCCTCTTGACACACTCGCACATGTATTAAGACACAAAAACCTCCTACTCGTATTGCCTTGTTACAGCCCACATACAAAAGTGGATTTAATGGGCTTTTGCAGTGATTTATGGCTGTCACGGCTTACCAACGCAAATGAGACTTGACACTGGCCCACATACTTTTTCCAGGCTGCGAGCCAACAGATACAGCCCGAGACACACTATTGCTCATTCATGATTTCAGTCACAGCAGACGCGGTGGGGCGCGTCAGATCTCTCCTGCAGTTTTGTACCATCTTTTAGAGTCAGCCTTCTCCACGCAGCCCTGGTCTCTTTCCAGGGGACTGCTGATTCCACGTTACATGCGTTGACCTCTGTATGACAGTGGTGATGATTTCTTAATGTTCGCCAAGTGGGCGACGGTGGGGGGTCTGTTTCTGACAGTGGAAAATGATGGAGGGGAAAGGGGATTGTATCGTCCTTCGCCCAATAAGAAGCTGTACTTTGGGCGGGGGGGGNTGGGGCCTGCAGAGCGGGCCGAAGGAATGCGAGAGAGCACAGCTGTCTTCTCGTGTCAAACACAGGCTCTGGACAGTCTGAAGAATGGCTTGAATAAGCTTGCCGTTTCGTCTGCTGGAGCCCTCCTCACCTTTCCAACCTAGACTGGTAGACCATATATTACATGTCTACATCTTCAGGGTTTGATACTGTTTCCCCATCATTCACTGGAACAGTTACCCTAGATTTATCATGTGAACCATGTTATGGTGGTGTTAGATAACAGCAAGCCCAAAATGATGACCTCACTTACAAAATCCTTGGCTTTTTGGCTGCCTGATAGAATTGAATTGTATTGAAATGTCTATATAGGACACCTGCGGATTAGCAATCAGCAATTAGAAGTAAGTGATGCTGGGTAGTTAGTTACTGGGTAATAAATAAGAGAGAAGAGGTAATCAGGTCTATCTATCTATCTATCTATCTAGCTATCTATCTATCAGGTCATAGCAAAAACATAATCGTTATATTACCTGATCAAACAGGTAGGTTCATTGTCCATTGTGTTGATCAAAAAGGTTCATTGTCCATTTGTATCAATATTAGAAGAGCTAAAATCTTTGTTTTGTCAAGTTCTGGAAGTTGATGTTTTCCTGTTCCTGAAATATCCCCACAGGAAAGAAAATTCACAGATGAGATCTCTTTAGTATCTCAAATATTTCTCCTAGACAGCAGTGAGATTTAATGAAGAGCAAATGTTTCTCAGATATTGCTCAACAATGTCTCAAACTGAGCTCAGATTTGCTAAGTCTGCAATCAAAAGTCAGTAGTATTAAATATTTAAATATGAACGCAAACATTTCCCATCAAATTTACCTAAAACCAGATTATTTTTGCCACAATTTACATAAATCTTACAGCACTAAACGCTTAATTATACTCTTAACTATTGTCTCATTTGTTTCTATTTTTGTTTTTCTTGTGAACAATTTCAGTAGAAACATCTGAGACAAAGCCGATACTTAAAAGAAACGTAACTGAGATCTCTATAAAATCTCCCGAGCCTTGAAAGAGCAACGTGGAACAATAAAATTGCTCACAAACAAACACACACAAATTACAGAAACAGACACACAAATTGTGTCTTTACTTTCTCTGTCTCCGTCCAAGAACCCTTGCAGTAGGAAAGGATACGTCTGGATACGTTTAAATTTAGGGTTCCGCTGCATGCTTAAGAACAACTTTGCGGGGTTAATGCGTTAATGTAAAACAGGGTTCAGTTTCTAGTTGCATGCAACCCCAAAATGACTCACAACAACAGCAAACACACAAAAACATTAATGTGCGTGTCAGTGTGGAAAATCCCCCATGAAAGATGTGGCTGTCTTCATGGGTATCTTTCAAAAGTAGGTGTTAACACCTGTAGTTAGCTGAATGATTTGCCAATTGGTGTCATGTGTAGGGTTAAGACTTGTGGACATAAATCCCAAAATTGCTGATAGAAAGACCTTATGGACATCGACAAGTCTTCTCGTCTTGCCGAGAGGCTCCGCATTGATTACCAGCTAATTATAAACGAAGGAAGTGGCAGCTTGTTTGTTTCTACGGTTGCAGTGGAATACATTTGCACATCTCCAGAGATCATGTGATATCGAGTGAGAACTAAGTGCTACCTTCTCCACTCTCGTCTTCTGCTTTCTTGTTGTCTTTGTCTCACTCCCGTGACGCTCCCTCTACACCTTTTAATTCTGCCGCTCTTCCTCGCCGTTCCAAACCCCCCTCCCAAATCCACGTTCACAGCCCCTGTAGGTGGCGCCTCCCAAAAGCCTTCTTTCACACCCAAAGTGGGGATTTAAATAAACATATGTCGCGTTAATTAGGTCCCCGTTCCTGACAGGAAGACCTGGTGTAAGGGCTGAGTCGAAGAAACATATGCCGCTAAGTCTCTCTAATCAAAGCCATTCACACTGATTAATAGGCATGTTCTACTCATGTTCTCAGCTACCACCTCCACCATGTTCACCCGCGTTGCAGTTAATACCATTCGAACCCAGACACATAACTCACAATGTATTATCTTTGCGGTTCTGCCTCTATCTGTATCACTATAATCTCTTCTGATGGCCCGGATAGTAGCATATGTTTTATATTAAATGTGTTCCTGTCGGTCAACTGGCACGTTAGCAGCGCAAAAGGTAGTGGGTTTGAGTCCGAGGAACACACATACCGATAAAAACATATACCTTGAATGAACTGTAAGTTGCTTTGGATAAAAGTGTCTGACAAATGCGGGAATTTAAATGAAAAACATGTATAGAAAAAAATAAAAAAATTTTTACAAGATTTAAACTATGTAAAAAAAAATTATATATTGGTAGAGAAAAGTTTTCACAAAAAAAATCTAAATTCACACAAAAAAAATCTAAATTAAAAATTAGTAAAATCTAAGAGTTTGATTTAACTATAAATAAGCTGCAATGTGACAAAAAGATTTTAAAAAGTTATTCATTATAATTAATTATAATAATTATAACACAATTTAAACTTATTAAAGTAGCAGCAGAGTTTAACAGTTACACAGCAGGACATTTTAAATCATTAAGTTACACATACATTATTTTATTTAGGGTTGTATTTCAGAAAAATCTGTATATCTAAATCTGTATAGTCGTACCGAGGGCAGGTTGTTTTTCAAGTTTATTTTATGCTTATTAATACTGAAAATGTGTCTTTCTATTATGTGAAGGTGTCGCACTGCAGGACCAAATAAATGAATGTGGTGGTAGTTTCACATTAATGTCAAATTTTCCCTTTTCTAAAATGTTTTGATTACATCTTGTTGGGGATTACATTCGTGAGTCACTTCACAGCACTTCATAATAATAATAATAGGTGACAAATTTTTTCAAAAATTCTTTTATTTACATTTCAAAGGTAATATTCTTCTATGAGATTCATTTTGAAAATATGTATGTGTACATATATGTTCTGAATATATTTTTTGTCTCCATATCATACCGCAAATCAATTTAAACATTAATGCACATTCCACACCTTAGATTTCAAAGCATTTTAAATTTTACACCCAGTATATATACCAATTGCACTAATATTGGTCTATTTGGGTTATCTATTTTAGGTCTGTTTTAAGTTCAAGATACATACACAATAGGAAAAGGAAGTGGAACTTGACATTTTACACGTGCTGATTTGACAGCATGTGTTTTGCATGCATAACATGACTGATGGACTGCATGTACGGTCCATCAGAACCACACTCAGGTTTCACTGTGGCCTGCTATGTCCTCTCTATAACACTGGGACAAGAGCCACACGCCAAGACACAGCTCAGAGACCATAAGAGTATTTCTATGGAACTATAACAGAAACATATAGCCATGCATAGTCAAGGGTGTACAGCTTTGCAGTCTATAGGTGATGGAAAATCTCAGGTGGACTAAAAAACCATAGTGCAGGATGAGTCAGAACATCTCACTTCACTAACCCCACCACATGAAAACTGCAAGAAGAAGTGTGACAGAGAAATCGAGCAATCTTTCAGATCATCCTCTGACTAAACGTTAACTGAAAAACCATGATTTTTCGGCACACTGCGCGACAATGAAAAAAGATAAATCTCACCAATAGAATATTTTTATTCACTCCCTCAAAAATAATAGATGCTGGATATAGATTTACACCTGAACTCATGGCCACAGATATCAATATGACCTCCAAAACCTTGTTTAAATGTTATAGTAAGTCTGACTTCTCTCGTACAGCATAAATACCTACCGTGATGTCATTGAAATCATCACTTAAGAACTGCTTGTGCTTTTTTTGTTGCGTTTACAGCCGTGATGATTAACACTGATGCAATATGCAACAAAGCGCTGAATAATGTCACATCCTGTCATGCTATTGCTACAATGTAACACTTTTTAAGATAGGACCACATATTCTCCAGGAAGGAAACGTTGTTCTAATATAAAATCCCAATACTTTTTAGAATATGTGGCATTTAATAAACGCTAGATAAATGCGTAATAAACCACTGGGCACAGAGCTGTGTGTCTGATGTACGACATATTAGTGCTGATGTCATTTCAAAGAGCTGTTTGTGCTTACAATTTGTTTGCAGATGAACTTGGCCTGCGGGAGACCAGCTTAACTAAGAAATTTACTAAGAAGAGCCGGTCACCAACCACAGGGCAGGTCTAGAGTATGTAAGCCTGGCCTGCTGAATGTGTCACTGGGGACAACACGCTATCATCCAGGGTGTCAACACCAATGAGTTCAACTGGCGACCTTGCGAGTTCACCTTGCTTGGAGAGACACGGAAAGTGGAATTAGAGACAAGTGTGGAGGGGCAATTGTGTCATACCTGCACTGGGGGGACATTGCTCTGAGTGAGTATGTGCGTTAATGCAAGGCTTGTTGCAGTATGTTGATGGATTGGAGTATTGTTTTTTTTGTAATAATTCACACTTTCGTTTATTTTTATTTTTTAAACAAATGCCTGCGTGTGCGTCTGTGACGCAAATCATTAAATGCATTTTAGTATTTATGTCACGTCAGCACAACACAGATGTTTTTACAGTTTTTAAACCCTTATAGTCAAACATCTGCTAAGATAACTGTTTTTAAATCAATTATGTATGAACACCTATAATCATCCAACAGTCCCATTTTTAAAAGATCGATTATTGAGTCTATGTTTCTGAGTCTTTGTTTGTTTTGAAACCTTCCCCGAAACAAAACTGCACAGTGCAGCTTTCAAGCCAAGAAGAAAAAACATTCTCATTTTCATTCTCTTTTTTAAATAAATCACTGTAGCCTACTTATTTACTGTTTTTGTAATATTTAATGTAATATGATCATAAAGGAGGTCGATTTACAGTGGGTGGAAAAGATTTACTTTTTACACTTGTGTCTGTCCATATATTATGCATAAGCAATATCATAAAATACAAAAAGGGTTTTATGCTATTATATATAGGAAAAATTCATGTTTTAATGATGATTAAATCTATGTAGGCAGAACTAAAGCCCCTGAAAACAGGGGAAGGCCCCGTCCTCACGTAGCAAGCCTATCACGCCCAGTCTGCGCTTTAAGCCCACCTCCGGACCAATTATCTCTCGAGAGATGGATATATCATAGAGTCTTATCATGTGTTTGAATCTGTAAGTCTGATTCCTTTTTAAAACACATAGTTGTCTTCAACATATTGAGATAAATCAAAGGGAAAACACCCAAGTAGACTTTTTTTTAAAACGGCGCGTATTGCAGACATGATTCGGAAATTCAACAGTCTGTGACCGAAAAGCACTTTACCAAGAGCTTGATTTCATTGGAGTCTTATGAAGTATCATTTTAAACATATGAAAAGGTAAACCTATGAAACCGCTAGTAACCTCGGACCGGTGCTGCAGATGGGCGGCATAGGCAGGGATCTTTATCTCAATATGTTGAATGGAACAGACGCGCAAAGTTACGCCAAAGACGCAGATTTAAACTTGCACCGAAACCGGGAGTTACCGGACTTTAAAATGGGCATCCAAGACACGAGATTTTATTATCAGGACTCGATTCAAAACGGACAGGACAGTTTGTCGTTGCCGTTCCACACTGAGCACCACCAAAGTGTCTCTGCTGGATTCGGAGCGCAGACTGGGAGGTTTTACGCACCGGCTGCGCTCGGCAGCTGTCACTTCAACACCCGGAGCGGGACGGGACAGACTTATGTGACGACCGGAGCGGATGCATATTCAACGAACGGTAAAGACGTTTACCCAGGCAGCGCAGACGGTTACCCGGCGCCTTTTCAGCACGGGTACCCACGAACACCGATGTACTCTTTACCTGGTCTACAGGTGTCGGGTAAAACCCAGGTGCTCCTTAACAACTATCCGCTTTGGGCTAAGTTCCACAAATATCAAACGGAGATGATCATAACCAAACAAGGACGGTAAGAAGCCTTAACGGGTTGCCACACTCTTTATCATAAGCATGCATGTGATGTTTCTGTGAGATGTCATTGAAAAGATTCAAGATTCGCTGCTTGCAAATGTTTAGGCTACGCATGTTGACAGCGGTGGACAATAGCAACTGTGTCTAATAATAATAAGAAACTAGTCATTCTGCAAAAAGTCCGCCTGCAGCCTACATGGGTGTCACTCGTACTTATGATTAGCACACTGTCATTTATATATTTAGTGCAATGTTTTTGCGTCAAATGTAATTCAAGCGATGCAGGTGGGGAAACCACTCGCGAGACGCATAAAGTAGCTGGAGCGCGCTGGCAGTCGGGCAGGTGGACATGTAATCGTACCCCTCACGCGTCTCTTAAATTTAGACGCTCAAATAAAGAGAGGTATAAATATATTTGGAAAGGGCGGCATTTGATATGAAATCTTGGTTTTTTTTTCAACACACCGCGACCTGGTTTCAGTTATTGTCAAAAGTAAACAAATACTGTTGCAGTTGTGTCAAATCCTTTCGCTGTACACCTCAATGCACTTTGACATAAAACTGCTATAGCTCATTGTTTTGAAAAATATGGACAGGAGATTAAAAGAACTGCTGTCGTCATCTGTGCGGCTTTTAAATTACACATTCATTATAGAAATGCCAGTTATGCAAAACTTAAAAGTGAGTAATTATTGCCAAGAAACCTTTGTCATTTGAAAACATAGTGAAGCTTATAAACTACCAGTGCTCCTTGCAGACCCCCAACGAGCAAAGACGCATATGGGGACGTCTGATAGGTCACGCAGCATCAATGTCCAACCTCATCTGTGATGATTAATCTACAAATATGCTACACATCCATTTCATAGTGAAGTCATACATTTCCATTGCATTAATCCATACAGCCATTGCATTAAAATAATTTAAGAATGATAACTGATTAAATAACTGACAAAATAACAAGAAAGTTTCTTAAGATATTCTAAGTTGGATAAGTCAAACAGTTCTATTTGTGCACCTTGCTTGCATATCAACAAGTAAATAAATAAATGTGAAAAAACTGGACATTTAACCTTTATGAGCAATATGAGCAGTGATATGTAAGCCGATCAGACATCACTATTTGTAATGAAATATGAGAGATCTTCTAGCATTGTAAAAGAAAAACGTACAATCATATGTATTCATTAATGGTTTTTTCAGGAGGTAAATTTGCCTGCTAACATAAATATTTTAAGAAATGGGACGTTTTAAATGTTGCCCTGCTTATTGGCCTCTCACGATACATGTAAATAAAAGCACACCTGACCTTTGGAAATTCACCTTGTTAAAATGAAAAGCTGGCTAAACAAATAATTTCTCCGTGTTTCTACAGCCATAATGTCCGACCATGATGTCACTTAACAAAACTTTGGTTTACTGTTTTTCTGTGTCTCATTGCCGTCATAGTCGTCCCTAACAAGCACCTATATTTGATTCTTTGTACATACTTCAACGCGCATAAAAATAATCCAGCACACGCTGTATTTTTAAAACAGATATTTGCTTATATTTTTTAAGAGTGTAATTGTTTCCAGATTCACATCATTTGGATCCTGGCCATTATAAACGTGCTGTTGTGTATTATCATTGTTTGTAAACGCGTAAGCGTGAAGCAAGCGTGAATACACACTTTCGGTTGTAACTGACAGGGGTGTCTTCAACTTTTGAGTCCTTTTGCCACTATGGTCAAATTAATATATTCTGTTTATACTCTTAGGTAACGACACACTTTTTGCATTAAACGTTTACGTTTAAAACCAAACTTAAAATGTGGAATGCAAGTAAAAAAAAAACAAGAATAAAATGTAAAAAATGTGTATGAATATGTACAGTTAGTTTATTGACAGACAGTTGTAGGAGTACGAACATCTAAACAGTCTATGATTTAAAATACTATAAACTTTATATATTAGATTTATCTTAGATTTACACTTAATTGCTTAAATTCCACCCTTATGCAAGTAACAATTAAAATGGCTAGTTTGCGCCTCGAGTAGGTTGTAGACAGGATAATATTGTATTAGATTTGTATGTGTACTTGTTAAAGCAGGAAAACTCGCTGGCTTGTTTTGATTCAGCGTTTTCATGACCCATCACTGAAGATTAATGGCTGCATCTTAATTTGCACATTTCCTGTATGTACAAATTTGATCTGAAGCTTTCAGAAACGGTGTCATTTTGTACTTCGCTCATTTCAATACATTAAACAAATACATACATGAAATTCATTTTTTTTTTTAAATCTTGTATATGGTTTTAAGCGTACTACAAGATCCGCTTTTAATTGTAAACATTTTAAAACTCAAGGTTGCCAATAAGTCTTAGTTCAGGTAATTCTGCCCAAGACAGGAAGTGGAAAAGTAAGGAGGGGGGGGGAGGTGGTGGTGCGCTTGTGGGTAAAGTTGGTTGAGCACCACTGAGACTGTGATGGCCATACACATCAGTGGAGGCAGCTTTGAAGTGCAGGAAATGAAGGAAGGCACTTTCTTCCTCTCTCGCTCGCTCTCGCTCTCTCTCTTTCTCGCTTTTTCTTTGCTCTCTCTCCTCTGGTCTGGTACCCTGCAAGGGCACTGATGCGCATTTCCTCAGAAGTCGGGGTGCAGTCCGAGTCAGAGCTTTGAAATGCGCTGTAAGGCCCACAGCCTGAGAGGAGAGCAGAGGTCTTTGGCCCTTTTCAAGTCTAACTCCAAAACTGGCCTCTAACCTTACCCCTGCCACCGGATTTCACAAACTTAAACAGGCATGGGGCCACCACATCTATACATAGACTGGTGTAGGTGTGCGTTGTCTTGTTTTTTGATGATAGTCTAAGAGCCAAATAAGGCAATAAAAATGTGCCAAATGAGACTAATAACTAGAGCGAAATTCATAAAAAAGTTACCTCACAGAACATTAGTGGGAGGGATATGAAACTACAGATGTTGTCTAAGATCTATTCCACGGCATGTTTAGAGGTTTATAAATACCTGAGTGGAAGAAACATTCAAGCTGTAAAGCGCTCGACGCTGTATGCCTGAAAGGAGAAACTTGATCATCTACCCGTGTCACAAATGTCTTTGGCCATTGGGGAAAAGTTCTCTGTGGACCGGGCAGCACAATGTGAATTAATAGGTCGTTTTTACAGTTTTTGGTGAATGTCATGCTCAGAAAAGTAAATGTAAATAGACCTTGTTCTCCGCTTCAGTGGATTCGTGTCTCATCTGAGGTTTAAAAATGTCCTACAGTTTGTTCATGGCATCGAAGTGTAAATTACCTACCACACACACACACACCTAAATATGACATTCCAGAGACTTGTATTGTTTTCATACACAGCTAGTTTTATAAACAATATACCTTTACCCTAACAGAAAATTGCATTTTGACTATTTCAATTTCAATTGCGGTTTTACAAATGAGGACATTCCTTAAAAGGAGGTTTTGCGCAAAATTGTCAGGGTTTTCTGATACCAATTTTTTTTGGATACAAATTTGTCCCCAATACATGGTTAAGTAAACACACACACACATTCATTCACTCATGGTACAGCAGAATTCACTGCACAACACATACAAACCATTCATTCAAGTGAATCACAGCAGAAAGCTGTGCAATATTTTACTATCGCTTGTAGTACCCCCCCACCCCCCCTCCCCCAAATGGTTTTGGACATTTGTGTCACACTAACAAATGAAAGAAGTGCACTGCACTAGATACAAAATATCAAACCCAGTAGCATCTGTAAACAAAAGGTGCTAGACTTCCTTCAGAACCACCATTTGACACAGATGTCTTATCACAGTAACCACAGGTGTAGTTCATCACAATAACTATAGAAAGTAGCGACATAGTTGTTTTTATTTTAAACAAATGTATCGTTTCATCACTTGTAACCTACTAAACTTTCTAACGTAAATTATTTTGCTTGGAAAAGTGTGCCTGCGCTATGCTTCTTTAAAATAAATGCCGCACAAAAAACATTCATACATTTTTAAGTGTGTCCAAATACTTTTAGGGGCCATTGATCATTGATAAGAATTTATAACAAGAGAAACCTCGACAACAAGAAAATACATTAATTAAAATACTTTAGATTTTGCTTATTAAAATAAAACAAGCTTTCTGTATCCTGTATCACTCAATGCCTCTGTTCTCTACCATAAGGGTGAGAATATATTTTTGTCTTTTTTTCTTAACCAACAAATCACTTCCTGTTCAGCTGTATACGGTAGCATGCGCTGTTGCTGTAAAAAGCCAGACCTCAGAATCCACTAACTCCGTCGCTTGTTGAAATGTCACTGGTCACAGATTCACTGAATCAGTACATGATTCCAGGAGAATCCCAGCAAACAGCTCTGACAGACACAAACAAGCTGTGACGGTAGCAGATCGGCAGAACAACATGAAGATCAAAGAGACTGTCTGTTGACATGAGGGATGTTACTGTGGTTACTGGCTGCTCCATTTTAACCCGCTGTTTATCAGCAAAAGCGTTTTGAGCTCATTGGTACAGTTATGAAAATTCTCTAACATCAGCAATTGCATCGTGGTTTCTGAACTTAACCGCATTCACATAATAGCTTACAATAACCACGTAAACACGCCGTGCTTACTGTACACCCCGATTCGCACACGTCACGGCGGGCGACTTGCCTTTAAAAATGACTAAACAGATGTTACATCTGCATACAAAATCAGTTACGGAACACGTCTGTGTCTACAAGAAGCCACGGACTGGCATGTTTACTTCACAGATGTTCAGAAGTACACTGGGTGACGTAAACTGGACCTGAATTCCTGTCCAGGTGAATCAGCGAACGCATTCAAGGAGAAAAGTCCCCAGTCGATATCAGCCAGGTTTTCTTATCCTCTCAAACGTCCCTTTCTCTCTTCTAAGAATGTCTCTCCCACAATCATTTCAGCTCGTTGGAGAATACGGTTTAAGGCGGTTACCTTTAGTTTAGGAGCAACAAATAAATTAGCTGATCCAAGCGGGTACACTATTCTGGACCAGCAAAAAGCAATTTAAACCAGCTTAAGGTGGTCACGCTGGTTTGCGGAACATGGTGCTGATAAGCAACCATCTTCTAACATCTGCTACAGTAGCTTAAGCTGTATTTTCCAGCATGTGCAAAGGGGAAACACATGCATGTCTGGAAAACTGCACCTTCCCCATGAGCACTGCAGATAGTCCTCGATGGCAGAGGAGGCATGTCTGTTTGGCAACCACCCACTGCCATGTTTTGGCTCCATCACTGAGTCAAGGAGTGGCAGATAAGTTTCCAAAGGTTAACCTCTAACTTCTGTCGTAAACCTTAGCCTCCCACTCATGCAAAACATATTTTCAGTGGTGAACCCACTGGTTTCCCCCTCTCCAGGTACTGATTTCTTATAAACGTCTCGTTTTAAATAAGTATGACAATTTCTGAAGCTCAGTCAGATGAGGAAAGTTGACTGCCACAGACAGTACAGTTCTAAGTCAGAACGTGGAGGCAGAGAGCGTAGAATGATACAGAGACGATTCTGGTTTCTGCTTTCACTTATATTGACAACTGATGTGGAAGGAGAAACCCTTCACCTGCTCGCTCTCATCACCACCACAAGGCTTTACAATGCCAGGGTTCCATCTGAGAATGATGACTGATTACAGCTGCCTGCGGGTGGGCAGCGAGTCCTGCCCCGCCATACCCTTGATCCTCCACATGCGTCCTTTAGCCTACTTGAAAGGGAAAACTACGTGAAAGGGAAACGGTTTGAAATATCAGTTTTAAAGTTCTCCACGCTAGAGCTGATCCACTTACTTTGTCTACACAAACAGCGGAATGAGTGGAACAAACAAACAAGTGCAGACAAGAGAATCTCGCTTATGAATGTGACATTTCACGTTTTGCGTTATTGTACGGTTAGATTTTCTACTTCACACATATATCGCTAATGATACCGTATTAAAAAATTGAAAAGCTTGTCTTACATATTAGCCAACAAGTACCTCACAAACACATTCACCTATAAATGAATACAGTCACAATAGCAGTGCATATTATTCACTCACAAACACAAGCAAACACAATCCGCTTGTTCCTTTGTACCCTTGGGGAAATACGCAGAACTAATTTAAATAATATAACCCCATACGTTCCTCCCAGTGGAAAAAAAAAGGGTAAAGTTTCCCCCACCGAGCGCCCAGGCAGAGGGGCAGAGCCGGGACCGAAAGATTTATGAAAACACCCTCATAAATCAGTTAAATCAGTTATGAGCCATATACAGATTATTTGGTGTGTATCATAGTATTAATCTGATGCAGACACGGATATGAGCAGACAGCTACACTACAGCGTCACCTGACAGAAGCATCCAGCTGAGAGGAAATGTGTAAGCTTGAGCAGTGATCTACAACTATAGTATCTGCTGAATGAGAGGCAGTCATGCAACGCGGGTGCCACACCGACTGCATACAGACATCATCTCTGGAGCGCATTACTGAGACTGAAAGCTGTGTAGTATTGAGCGAGGTTGGATTGACACCAGCTGCACCGTTGCCTTCTCTTAAAGTGATAGTTCACCCAAAAATAAAATTTAAAATGTACAATTTAAAAACTCACCCCTAAAAACGATCCCCATTGAAAGATTTGTATACACTATACGGAAAGTCTTCTGATGTTAATAGATGCAACAAAATCAGCTCCAACAATTCGTTTGAAAATTTCCAATTTTTATTTTTGACAACAAGAGCAGAATCTCAAATAATGGGTTTGTTTAACTTCACATGCCTGGCAGGTAAATGCGTGTTACCTACGTTTATGTCGCCCTAACTGTGCTACCTCGGGACACACCGACCTCCCGGTTACCTTCACTCCTTCGTCGCCCTTGTGATCAAAATCTGTCCTGCAAAAAATCTGCAGCAGCCAAGCAGATGCATCTCCCAACATCTTTTATTAATAGTCATATTAAAGTTTTATGTACAGACTGCTACCCATTGCCTGTCTATTGCGATGCCTGTGCTCACATACTGTAACCATTACTACCAAATTACCCTCCGGATCTATACAAGCACATTCAGACAAAAACATATGAATAGCACTAATTGTGTAAAAACATCTTAATTCCATTACAATACGTTCTCGCAATGGCATTATAACGTTCCTCGTTAACGTTCCTAATCTAACTGTGTTATACGATCTGTCTGTTAACAGGAGGATGTTTCCCTTCCTCAGCTTTAACATCAGTTCGCTGGACCCTTCTGCTCATTATAACATATATGTGGACGTGGTTCTGGCCGATCAGCACCACTGGAGGTACCAGGGAGGCAAATGGGTTCAGTGCGGGAAAGCAGAAGGCAACATGCCAGGTACTGAACAGATACACGGTGACTTTTTCTGGCCACTATCTGCATTTAAACCCTACAAACAAGATAAATGTCTTTATCTGCCTTGCGGTTTTTAAAGTGTGAGTGTTTTCTGAGCAGTGCAGAAAACGTCACGTCCCCGGGTCTCTTTCTTTTTGTGGCTAGAAGCGCATGAGTGTTTCTGATACCACTGTACGCCACAATCAGAGGAACTTAAGCATGCGGCCCACCACAACAGCTCTGCAGTGCAACTGCTGTTCAAGAGCGACTGCACGTTAGTGCGCATGCCGAACGCTTGGCATTGCAAATTGTCTAATTCCAGCAACTGTTTTTTTTCCTCAGCTGGAAATACATTAATTCTTCATACAATTAATTCTGTTCTAAGATCGGAATATAAGATCTCGACATATGATATAGAAATCTCCCTATTTATATTTTACATTTTATATTCTATTGAAAAAAAAATATGAAAAATGTGAATCGGAAAAACCTTTGGCTCCAGAAAATATGGTTTAAAAGACATGACAGTTTGAAGCTGAGGTGTAATTTTTCTAGAATTAAAATTTCAGGAGTCATCAAATGCCATTTAAAAAAAAATATATAAAATTATATAAAATTATATAAAATTAATAAAATCAGTTGCCCAGACAAACTTTCATTTGTTGATTTAAAAAAAAGTCCCACCCCCAAATTTTGTCATTGGTTTAGCTAGTGGTGTCAGGCTGGTGGATGCGCAAACAAACAGAACACTGTTTAGCACCATACAGCCACAAGGTTAGCACATCAACAAGGTTAGAAAATCAACATGCTGCATATGCATATTAGACAGAGTAAGTATTTTAACACTGAAATAAAGCAAGAAGGTGAAGTATATAATTTTTCATTAAGTACATTTAAGTAAAGAATATTTATGTTTTCCTGTGGTTCCATGTTCATTTAAATCCTGTCAAATTTGCTTCAGGACATTTCTCTCTTTACAGGAAACAGAATGTATATGCACCCAGACTCTCCCAATACTGGAAATCACTGGATGAGACAGGAAGTTTCCTTTGGCAAACTTAAACTCACCAATAACAAGGGCAGCTCAAACAATTTAGCTCAGGTAATCACTGGTTTTAACCAGTCTTACTACACCACACTGACCTGAACTATTCTACTGACTACTGACCGGTATTCATTAAAGTAAAACAAAAGAAATGATTTAAACAAAACAATATTTTATGGGCTTTATGTTTATATTTATATTTTTTTAAGACTTTTATATATTTTTTTCAAGACAAATAAAATAACATGACTAAATGTAACCAGCAAAATAATTTGTACCAAAAATTAACGTTTGCCATTTAGGTTGAATATAGTTTTGCCTTTTGTAATGCCATAACGTATCCTTACAATCTCTATCAATTGCATTGTCTGAAATACAGATGATAGTGCTACAGTCCCTCCACAAGTATCAGCCGCGTCTACACATCGTAGAAGTGAAGGAGGACGGAACGGAAGATGCTTTCCTGACCTCTAAAACTCAGATGTTTGTGTTTCCTGAGACCCAGTTCATTGCCGTCACCGCCTACCAGAATGCAGATGTGAGTATCGCCATTAACACAACGCGCTGTGGGTTTATTTTCTTATTAATCAGCTCCATAACCACTGCTTACAGTAAACACCCTGTAGAATGAATTAGAACACAACGTTCTATGTTCCGTCTGCGCCGTGTGATGTTTTGTATTGTGATTGCTAAGGCCGTTATCTCTGACTGTAGAGAAATTATGAATTAATAAGTGATTTCTTAATGACGAGGATCTCTCTCTCTCTCTCTTCTCCTGTCCCCACATGGCATTCTCTCTCTCTCTGTCCGTCTCTCTCTGTCGCTCTGTCTCTTTCTCTCTGTCGCTCTCTCTCGCCCTTTTTCCAACCCCTTCTGCTGCCATTTGTTTCACAGATCACTCAGCTGAAAATAGATCACAACCCGTTTGCTAAAGGTTTCCGGGACAATTATGACACGTAAGTAAGCCTAGAGTGAATTAAATAAAGCTGAAGTGGTCTCTGTGGAGCGCTGCTGGTGATTTAAAATTCTGTAGCAATGTCGTTCATTATATATAAGAAAAATCACTTTGGTAGTCTATAATTAACAGAGCCAAAACTACATCCCTGAGCCTGACTTGTTATTAACATTTCAGAAGGGGTTGTGTCAGTTGACTTTTAACCCTTGTTTTCCCCTGTGCAGGCTGTATGCTCCACCTGACTCCGACCGCCTCACGCCTTCTCCGACCGAGGGCCAGCAGCTCCTCCCAGGCAGCTGTTACCCTCATCAGCCCTACCTGTCTGACCAGTACATGAGTCCTCTGCCTCAGAGCCGCTTCTATGGTCGTGAGCCAGTCAGCATGGCCCAGCAGTGCCCCAAAGATCCAGGCGCGAGCCCTCACAGCCGTTGGTACCTGCCCAGCCAGCAGGGGGTTCCACCTAACCGCCTCGACTTTAACGCATACGAAGGTGAATACGCTTCAAACAGTCTCTACAAACCCTTTCCGATCCAGACCTCCCCACACCACCCTTTGGGCTACTACTCTGAAAGCCCTTTTGGCTCAGGGCCAGTGTCTGGTGCCAGCCCAGGGTCGTGGAGCTCAGGCAGGCCCTCACCGCAGTACCTTAGCCACCCTCACCATGGCAAACCTGGGTCTAGCCTCAGCTGGTTTCGAACCATCTCCACCTCAGCTACATCCTCCTCTCCCTCAGCTTCAAATTCCCGCTTCCTTCCCCCTTCATCGCTCCTGGAGCCCCAGCATCAGCCACTGCTACAAGAAAAGTCCAAAGAACCTGGAGAGGACCCTTGGATGGAAGCCCCCTCAGTGAAATCAGTGGACTCAGCTGACTCAGGTCTGTTTGAAGGAGGTGAGAGTAAGAAGAGGCGTGTATCACCTTACACGTCTAGCACAGAGAATTCCCCTCCAAACCGCAGCACAGAGGCTTGCGAAAAGGATAACTGCAGTGACGCGGGCTACTACGGTTTCTACACTCACTGAAGACCACAATTCAGTTTCCAATTCAGTCTGAAATCTAGAATTCCATTGAATTAAAAGCACAACTGGACCTGCTCGTCTGATACTCTCATTGGTCAACGTCAGAGACGCCAAGAGGACGATGCTACAATTGGTAAAACGCTCTGAAATCTTGGTGACATGACGGAGCAAAACATTCGCAAACCCTCGCGTTTCCCACTTCACTTTTACAACAGAACATCCACATTGAAATCGGATTCACAGCGTTTTTATGACACTGTGTAAACTATGTGTGCAAACGCCCAAACTCGCTCTCTCTACAGTGCCAGACAGAACAATAATCTGAGTTTGCTTCAGAGAACCCATTCTGTGCTTTGTGTCCCGTGTGTTAGATGTTTGGGGGGTAAGGTCACACAGAGGTGTTTTGAAGGTCACTGTCAGAGCAAGCGACGGCTTAGGAGACGATGTGACTGCATTGAGACACTGGCCTGGAGACACACATACAGACAGACCTGAGACTTCAGACGTTTTAGCAGATGAAGATTTCACAGCGCACCTGCTGACACTCCCCCAAAGGAACTGTCTCGTCCCCCTCATCAAACGCAGACGCGAAAACACCTCGCGAAACCCACGCAACACTCTCACACGTACAAACAAACATGCAATCAAATACTTTACATCACATTCTCGTCTGTCCTTAAAGCCATAGTTCACCCCCAGAAATACAAACTCTTATTTACACGCCCTCATGTCATCCCAAACCGTATGACTGACTGCTGATGTGATGTGGATGGGGACCGAGGAGAGGTATGGTCACCATTCACTTCCATTATAAGCATGGAAGCATTTATAAAGGTTTAGAATGACCTAAAAGTGAGTAAAAAATGTTTGCATACGTGATCCCTTTAAAAATGCAGAGGCACTTAATAGTTC
>JAZGTI010001334.1:0-10566 GCA_036877585.1 Botia kubotai
TCAGGAAGAGCTTGATTGTAATTAATTAGCTCATTTGTTTATGCAAATATCTGCAATTAAGTCACATTGTTTGTTAAAGAGATAATTTTCTAAATCAAAAAAAGCTGTCCTGTATCTGAGAGCAAATGATGTTCGTCTAATTAAACACATTAGTCCAAATTTGTAATTAACAGCGCATAATTAGATGAGAAAGACATCCTGTTTATGGGTGCCGTCATCAGGGGTTTAAACAGACAGACAGAATCACAGACAGACAGACATAGAAAAAATACTTTGAAATAAAAGCATGGAAAACAGACAGAAAGAACACAGACTGATGAAGATCACAGCAAGATTTTAGAAAACCAAGTGTGAGTGTAAAGTGTAGATTGAAAGACGCATCATGCAGCAGTTTTCTAAACCTTTTAGACCCTGTGTGTCATTGAATTTAATGTATTCTAGTGTAATCAATGTCTCCATTAGTTTCAATAATAATATAAGTGTGTGTGTGTGTGTATATAGTAATATAAGTGCGTGTGTGTGTGTGTGTGTGTGTGTATGAGGAGAAACACAGTACAGAAAAGGTGTGTTTAGGGTCACAGTGGCTGAACATTTAAAGGGTTAAATATCTTTCATTATTACTCCCAAAACTGACCTGGAGGGATGCAAGGAGAACTGATTAGAAAGAGGGATGAAGAGAGGAAGAATGAGAAAACAAAAGAGAGAGAGTAACAGAGGGAGAGAGATCAGTCTGATATAAATCATAGCAATCATAACCTCAGGGCACTCTATGATAAGGAGGGAGAGAGAGAGAGAGAGAGAGAGAGAGAGCGCGAGTATAGTTTGTTAAGATATTTATTTGAGGTTTGATACTCGATGAATATTGTTACGTTTGCAGTGTATGAAGTATGAGGGGACTCGAGAAGCAAATGTTGGGGTTTAAGCTCAAGCAGACTAGACACTACAGCAGAGACTATATATTATTCAGTGTATACATATGGTGTATATACAGGGGTCACACAGAAAGTGACGTTTGTGTCTCATTTCTTCGTTTGTTTTTGTTGCCCAAAACAACGATATCACCGTTTACAGTTTCTTACAATTAGTTTATTCATGAAGTATTTAATGAATCGAATCTCTTTGAAGTACAACAAATTGCAAAAAAAATGACGTGTTTTTTTTGTATTTGCCCATACAGAAAAAAGAAACCAATGAGGTTTCACTGGTGAAGTGTGACAGCTACTCCCAGTTTCCCCAGTATATCATTCACATCATCTACATGGATTTGTTCTGTGTGTTTGTATGAGCTGTATGCAAACCTAATCTCTTTAGCCCCTCTGTGTGTGTGTGTATCACTGTGTGTGTGTATCACTGTGTGTGTGGCCTGTTTTTGCAGTAAGAGGGCTAAAATAAGACAACTATCTCTTTTGGGCTGGAAAGTGACTCTGAAGAGATTTCACCAGACCAGTCGTGTCCCAAACAAGCTACAAATGAACAAATAACATACAGGAATGTTTTTTTGTGCTTGTGAAGAATATTACGACACGTGATCCAAACCAGCAGAAGAAAAAACACAGAATGGCCATGGAGAATATTTTTAAAGGATGAAACGACAGAGACTTTGAAACGATCACAACAGCGACTGTAACTACAGTTTGTCTGTTTCGCCCAGTGAGTTTCAGTACTGGTAAACTGGCTGAGGGGGTGTACGATATCACCAGTCTGTAATTGGTTTTTAGTTTTAACTTCTTTGTGTTTAACACAAATAGGATGTTTCTGTCAATGTTAAGTGGGCTTGTGTAATAAGTTTCCATGACCTGCAGGAATTTCTAATCATTAATTCATGCAAAAGCCTAATGACCTTCTAATCTGTAGCATTTATGAGAAACATTACTCTCTCTCTCTCTCTCTCTCTCTCTAATTAAAATGGCCATTTGGCAGGATTGTGTTCTGATTGCTATTCCCATCATTGCTGGTCGACTGGGAGGTGAGAGAGAAAGAAGAGTGAGAAGAAACGATGAGTGAGAAGATGATGGATAATGAGATAACGAGTCATTAGAAGAATACATTAGTGATCAGAGCCCAGCTAATGTCCCTCTATCAGCGCTTTCTCTCATTCTGTCGCTGTGTGTGCGTCATGTCTCTGCTCTCAGATCTGCACAAGTGATGCTCCTACAGAGCTAAACCTCACCTGTCGCTGTCACGCACCGTTTTTGTAATCGTACCGGATTTTGGTCATTTTTGCATGAATTAAGACAGAACATTTTAAATACACAGTATGTGAATGCAACAGAAAGACAACACATCAGCGCTGTAAAATAAAACGTGGTTTGATGTTGAAGGGCAGAGAATTAAAACTCTCTGGCTTTATCCATAGTGCCATCTGCTGGTGATGTGTTGTTAATTATACGTGTCTTTAGCTCGTAACCTCGTACCTTTATTTTCATCATTTGATGAGCGTTACGAGTCATTACAATGTTAATTATTCATGTTTAACGTAATAAGAAGTGAATAGATACAATAAAACCGAAAATACACGTGATTATTAGATTTTTATAAGCACACACTGTGGATCTGTTTCATACAACTGGATATCACATGGTGAACTAACTAACTAGTTTATACAAACCAATTTAAACAGTTTATTCAAATCTTGCACTGCGTTACATCACGCTGGACACGCCAGAATATTGAACTGCAGCTGTTTTTCACTGGTGCCTTTTTTTAATAAATACCTTTAAATGCATTATTATGCAAAAAAAGAGGATTATAAGAAGCAATCTGTTCATAATCACAGCATACAGTTCAGTGCTGGTAGAGAATACCAAGAGCTCAAGAAAAGAAGGGAAAAAAGAATAAAGTAAGGAAAGAAAAAATAATAATTGAAAAATATAGTGAAAGATTCCGTGTGTATTCCTTGAATCCTGTTTTTCCTGCTCTTAGTTTTGGAATTGGAATTTTATTGCTTTCTTTCAAAGCTATATGACTTTCTTCAGAATATAAATGGTCTCTATCAGGATCTGCTTTTCTTTCAGAGTTTTACTGTTGCTGTCTTTCACTGTATTGTTTGTCTGTATTTGCTGTCTTTGTGTCCAGTGATGGCACGTCCAGACATGTTGAGCTTCAATGTGCAGAACATCTCTCTGTCTGTGCTCTGTCTCTTGATGTAGACCAGAGGGAAGTGTTTATAAAGCACTTAACAAGCATCAATGCTTAAAAAGATATTTCTATAATGATGTACTTAATTGTTGTTTTAGTTTTTACACACACACAAACACACACAGATTATACAATATCCTGAATCTTTACTGAAACATTTTTTAAATAAGATCCCCGTTCTACACAGCAGCGCTCATGGGAGGATGTGGAGCGGTCTGGACCTGTGACATTATCCCAACTGACTGCTGTCCCACAGAGATCAACTGTGTACTGCTGGTTTCCATGGGAACAGTCTGCACCAAAGGGTGTGTGGTCACTATGGTGACAGGTTTTTTATGTTCTTTGATTTCTCTGTTCATCTGACACCAGGAGCACCAAACACAACAGCAGGAGACCATGATGTCCTCACAGAGACTGCCCTGCTCAAACACACACACACACATTGTTTTTGCTGTTTATGCATCCAGAGAGATACATCTGCATATCTCTGTATACTAGAATCTTTCTTTGACTGGCACATGGGAAGGTACAACTCACCCCGATTTCGTATTTGTGTCGAACGGCCACCCGCATTCCCAAAGTCACGGGCGGCACACACACCACAACACCAAACGCAGCCATGAGACCCGGGCCGAACAAATCAATAAGAGGCAGACATGTGCTCTCCCCAAACTCTCCAGTGGTGGAACAGGCAAAACAAGGGCAGCACCAAAACGCATAACAGCCTGAAAACCATGAGACTGATTGTTTATAATAGATTATAATATGATATGCTTTATTTGACCACTTAGAATCAGGCAGCTTTCTGTAGCTCAACTAATAGAGCATTAATAGGCAAGAGTAAGAACTGGTAATATTTATGAGTGAAGTGTATTCTTACAGGAGTTCATGTCCTGACAGCAGTCGAACAGCCCTGAGCTCCAGGCGCTCATCTGAGTCTTTGGTTTCACATAAGCCTGCTGAACAACCACTGTAGTCGCCATTGTTTCACCCGACTGATGTGAAAATGTAAATAAAATGATATATCATATATCAGTTTTAACATTAGCACAATTCATTAGCAATTAATTTATGCAGATTTTAATAAGCACGTCACTGTTACGCTGATGTTGATATGAAAAGTGGCACAAAACAATTATTACTGTGTGATTAGTTGTGTAATGGTTGTGTAAAGATTATTTTAAATACTTTACACTTGTGCTCAAGTGAGAAGCTGTGACACTTTTAAACCTGTTTGTCTGCTCTGTTTGTTTTTCATTTTTGCTCAAAAAGAAAGAAGCTTTTAAAATATTTAACAACACGCGAGTGTCCGTTCACTTTTACAACTTAAATCCTAACATTTTAAATTTCACTTTTAAACCTAAAATTCGCCTCCAGATCTTTTAATGGGGCAAATATGTTTAGGTCAGTTTAGGGCATTTTATCTGGCAGCGCGTGACCTGCATACGTGAACGTGGTTTCCATGACGACACGTCACTTCCTCCCAGCTGCGTCACAATAGACGCGATTCACTTGTTTCATTTAATTGTAACATCAAGAAACGCAAGTCGTCACGTGCTGTATCACAGATGATTCATTGTGAACATATTTCATCTTCTCATCGTATCTTTAGGTGATTATATTTACAAGCAAACTGCTCAAATGCGCATGTTTATATCCGTCTTTTAGTTTGAATGTTTTATTATGTTTTATTAAGTTAGAGCGAAGTCGTAATAAATATGGATATAAATATAAACAGTTAAAGAGTTAAAGTTTAGAAGATCTCTAGCGAAGAGGAAGTTTTTTCTGAGTAGGTTGTTATGGCTACATTGGTTAGCTTAGGAAACTTGTTGAGCAGTGGTGAACTTAATTCGTGGTTCATTGCTCCTCTAAACGTGTCAGAGATGTTTCTGAGGTCGACAGTGAGTGTCCAGCTTCTTCATTTCTCTCTTATATATTGTGTTTCTATGCCACGTGTTACTTGTCAATTTGTGAAGTTCACCCACAATTAACATTTAGTGTGCGAATTTATATAAAAACGTTGATTAAAAAGTGCAGATTAAACATCACAGTAGCATATGTCCAATCGCATTCAAAGCGTTATGTACTCTTACATATAATTCAGCACGTTGTTACGGACACAAAAACTGAGGCAAATGTAAATGAGCTGTAATACTATAGCAATATATTAGCGCTAACTAGTATATATGTCTATATTATGTCTTGCTAATATACATATATTAGTATATAGACACAAATCAAAAACTACAAAAAATAAAGAAAATATATGCAAATCTATATATTTGTTATAATTGTTGGCAGTTTGTGAAGTAATACTTACTTTCTGTCTTTCTCTGCACCAGTACAACCACACCTGATTCTGTAATGGCTAAGATGCCCACTTCAGTTCTTTACATAAATGTCCATGTCATGAAGATATGCTGCTAAACCAGAAGCATGATCAGATGATCTGATTACATGTGGGTAAGTGTTCAATATGATACGTTTGTGTCATGATATGATCAGCTTTAACAGGAGTGGATCTGTGGACCTGTATGTTGACATGTTTGGTTCTCATGTCTGTATTCTGTTTCTGTACAAACATTCTGACTGTTTAAAACATTTGCATTGGCATAAATCATCTTCATCTCTCAAGTCATGTTTATTTTGCTGTAAGTACTCGTGCACTTGATTAATGTTTCTCTATAGAAGGCTCTGCTTTGTGCTGCCCCCTGCTGGCCCTTCTTCAGATCACCGCACACACGGATGCATGTAGAATGTTGCCCAGGCCAGTATTTTATTTATATAATAATATTTATATATTTATAAATGACTAGAACTGTAAATCTACACTTTAAAGTGTTTCACAGTTATCTGCAGCTGTGTGATTATCGTTGTATTAGACATGTTTACAGCTGGAAACAGAGATGTGACTTCAGCACCACTAACTGACACAAACACCTCTGATTACAATTCATAAAGACTCACAAATAATCATCCTACAATTATTTGGACATATGGAGAGCAAAAACTAAATGACATGTAAAAATATTACCTTACATTTACAGTGAGCACTTTAATATTCTGCTACAGAAAGTCTTTATTGTGTTAAAATAACAGATGATGGTGATAAAAATGTATTTAGATGTTCAGACGTGCTCTCACCTGTGTGTGTTCGGCTCAGTTTCAGCTGTGTAAAAAGCAGCTGTGTGTAGTTCTGTGATCACAATCTGACTTTTATACAGCTGATGACAGAACGAAACAATAAAAAGAACCAGAAATACAACCGTCCAAACACACAGAATCTGAAATATGCACTTTTAGATGAATGAAAACGTAATGTTTATTCAGATTCATTCACATGATTTTAACATCAGAGTTTGTATTAAATGTTGTCAGCCTTATATAACTGTTCTCTGGTCAGTGAGAAGATATTCTCCACATGTCTCTGCTGAGGTAAAAACTGTCCATTAAACTTATGGCCTAAGTGCTTCTAACTCATGAAAAATGTAATACATTCATGTACAGCTTGGTGTGTGGAGTCATTGTTTTTGTATAGCACTTATCACAAGAAGTTGATTACTGATTATAGTGTCTTAACCGAACTTCTTTTGACCTCATGAGAAATGCAGGTCAAATATTCTATCAAGATGTTACAAGACTCTGTTTTCAGTGTTTAGAAAGTTTCCATGTTATCATAAGGACGTGCCTGTAGACTCTGTGAACTAGCCAAAGTGATAATAATAATACATAATAATAAATATGTAGAAACATGTAATGGTTATGACTAGGATCGTTCCATACAATCTTTTGATCCTCTCCTGTATCTTCATTCTGACTGTACACTGGTGTGGGACTCTTGAATAATGATTTACTGAAGTCATATGCAGATGAGTCCAGTAATCCCAGCAGTGTAGACGGATTGTGTTGGAAGATGAGCAGGGATACAACGGATTATTAATGTGCTGGCAGGATTAGATTTGTCAGACTGTCATCTTTTTACGCAGTGCTGACGCAGGGGGTAGTGTTGGGATATCCCAGAGTTATCACCAAATGATGTGGACGTGTTATAAAACAGATCAGACACATTCACTCGTCAGAGTGTTTACAGGTAAAACTCACACGCTGTCGTGTGTGAGGGACAAATGAGGCTTGACCGGAGGATACACGGAACACGCAGGCGGGCATTACTGAGAGACGCGGTCAGATGTTCTGCAGCTTGACTATCACTAGAGACAGCAAGACATCTTACACTCAGAAAACAACGGTTCTGTTCCCCGACACCGGTGGGATTCTCTCCGTTTAGTCGTAATCTGTCACTTCTGAATGCTGTACTGCTGCGGAGGAAGAGAGACGGGGGAGGAGGAGCGCGGGGATGCGGTGGAGGCGCTGAGGAGCAGCGGGGCGGCGGAGAGCGTCTCCCGTGAACAACGCGAGGAAACTCCGGCCGCACGGATGTTTGAAATCGCGGATCTGCCCGAGCTGCTGCCTCCATCCGGGCAGCTTCAGCTGAGCCCCCGCGGATCGGTTCGCCGGGGAGAGTTTAAGGTCTGTTGTAGCCGCGCTTCCCCTCAGAGAAGGTTAGGCCAGCGGGCCCCCAAACTCGGACAGATCGGACGGTCAAAGAGAGGCGAGTGATGTTATTCTGTTTGCTTTTCATTTGTATTATTATCTCATACAACTGCATTACTCAGCGAGCACACTCTCTCATTTAGTTACGTTGTTATAGTTACACTTTATCTGGTACTATAATTAGTCTGTTAGTAGCATTCGCAACAGCAGCACATATTTAAACAAGCTGCTTTGTTCATACACTCTTGAAAAGGTCGATGTAACTTCATAGATCAGAAATCATCTCCGAAGATCTACAGAGTTTATCTCCAGTACTAATGAATCACACCTGAAGCAGATGACCGAGATGTCTGGAAAACATCCAGCAGGTGTGACTGGAGATGAGCTGCAGCTCTGTGGAGCTTCAGAAACATGGATTGCAGAACCCTGTTATAGAGCCTTTTGTGCAACAGAAATTTCTGTAGCTGTAAAAAGTTCTTTATGAAACCACACGGCCTACATTTATTTTTAAGATTGTATTACAAACAGTCAGTTAATCGTGACTCGTGTATGACTGGATAAATCAGCTGTGATCGTTTACTTTATAGTGATTATAGAGGATGAAGATTTGGACGATCTCCTGAATAACAACAGAGATATGCCTGTGCCGCTCAGCAATGCTCCATCCTGATCCAAACCCTTCACATCCTGATCCAAACCCTTCACATCCTGATCCAAACCCTTCACATCCTGGATCATCTTGAAATCTGCTGTGGGGCAGTCAGAACACTTTCAGACAGAAGAAAATACAGACAGAAACAACTCCCAGAATCAGATCCACATGTTTCACCTGTAGTTCTCTAGTTCCTGTACATGAGAGCAGCTCAACATCAGACACACAGGTGATCTGTAGCTTCCTGAGACATCAGAACGGTCTGTCACGGAGAGAAACGTGCATCTGTACACTGATTCATTTCTGACCAAAGGTAAAGACCAGCAACTGTAGACACTACAGACCGGTGATCTGCTGTTATGTTCTGAATGAGCTTTCATGAGTAAATGAGGGGCTGGCAGTGTTGTTGGATTTCTCTCAGTTTGTGTCTCTGGTCTTCTCACATCTAGAAGTTGACATGCTTTCCAGACGTTATATCACAGCTTGCATGCTGCAGTATGTGGTTCTTAGTTTGAAATGCTTGAATATTGCCATGGCAACCTGCACTCTCAGAAAAATAAAGCATTAATATTTAAACGGATAGTGGAAGTGGATTATGAAGTATTGTAAATTAGAGAAGTATATATGCCTGCTTTTGTTTTGTGTGGATTTTCTCTGTCAGTAGATTACTGGCACAACAGACATGCAGAACTTAAATGTGTAAATCAAAATAAATCACATCAATAAACAGATGTAATGTGGCAAATGTAAATGACCTCAGAAATAAACAGCTTTTATTACTAATATTACAATTTAAATATCAAAACAACTGACTTCATTAGTTGTTTTGTACATTTATTTGGCTTCTTTAAACCAAACACTTGAATCTCAGATCAATCTTTATTTTTAACAGTCTGTCAGGTCTCGCTACTGGACGCTCAGATGAAGGTTGACTGAAGATACACTAGCAGTAAATAACCAGCAGGTGGCAGCAAAGGGCTAAAACGATCAACATTTGAGGTACAGTAATGTTAGCAGCTGTCCTCTGAAAACAATCGTTCAATGTTCACACTCATCAAGCTCGTGAGAAGAGTTCTGATTATTGATCTGTTTAACGTTCCCTGTAACGGAAACACTCCGTAGAGTCACATGTTCTGGATGTCCCTTCTTCCTCTTACAGGATAATTTACATGTAACATTTCAGCCATTATTCTGCTGGCTGAGGTTTTTGCAAATCACTGATATAACGAAACTTCCAGTAATTCCACAGCAAGTGACACAGTTTCATTTAAAAATGTTTATTTACAAACTTGAACAAAAACTTAAACTGACAAAAGTTAAATATTTGCAGGAGCTTATCACATAATGACTATATTCTAAACAGCCTGACGGCAGCTCACTTCCAGTGGTCCAAACACAAAGAGCAAAGTGAATATATTCAATTAAAAGCAACGCGAGCAGGTTTATCTGATTCTCTTATTTGAACTTACAGAACTGAACAAACAGATGTTGGGGGAAAACATCATTCATAAAACGGGGTTTAGGGGTTAAAAGGACACGTGTCATTTATTTAAAAACGGGTCAGAGATGTGAAAGTGTTAATCAAGTATGCGAGTAAAACAGTAAGGAAATAGTTAACTCTTTTGTGCTTTAAGGAATTCTGTATCTCTAGCAGGTTAAGTGCCTGTCAGTCTGGCCGTGTGAGGTTGTCCACTCACAGTAATGAAGTTACAGAGAATCTGCAGATCTGGTCATTCACTGTTTCTTCATAATACTAAAGCACCACAAGATTAACCTTCCTTTCAACACAGAACTGTGTGGCCTTGTGCTTCAAATCCTTTTTCTACTAACAGTACTCAGTTGATGTCAGTATTATTAATGAGCCAAACTTTCCCTGGATGTCAAATTTTGGAACTCAGCTAGAAGATATCAGTGGCACATGAACCAGACAGGAGTCAAATCTAGATTGATTTGAGATTTCTGTTAAAGATGTTGTGTGACTGAGTGATGTTCCCTGAGCATGTCTTCCTCTCATGATCAAACAGAAGACTTCTATGAAACAATGAACCCCAAACTTGCATCAGTAACACAATTAATAACAGAAGCGAGAAATGCTGCTTAAAGAAAACAGAATGAACCTCTTGATCTGCTGTGAGCTGCTGTATCAGAGCATCAGTCAAAGTGGCCCTGGATCAGTCATCTGTTGTTCTATCCTAAACCTATTACAAACTCGATAAAAAGAAATA
>JAZGTI010001334.1:10616-24475 GCA_036877585.1 Botia kubotai
CTTGAAATCTGCTGTGGGTCAGTCAGAACACTTTCAGACAGAATACAGACAGACAGAAACGCTCCCAGATCAGATCCACGTGTGTTTCACCTGTAGTTCTCTAGTCCCTGTACATGATACACAGGTGATTGATCTGTAGCTTTCTAAACATCACAACTGTCTGTCACAGAGAGAAATGTGCATCTGTACACTGATTCATTTCTGCAACTGTAGACACCTCTGGTGACATGCTGTTATGATTGTGTTGCTATTTATGTTGTGACTGTTTATTTAAATATCAATGAGGAAAATATAAGCCTACAGTATTGTTGTATTTCTGTCAGTTTTATCCCGGAGCTGAGGCCATATTTACTCCTCTAGGGCTAGAAGCTAAAGCTACAACTCACACCTAGAAGTGTACATGCTTTTCTTGCCTCACATCACAGAGTGCATGCTGCACTATGTGCTTATCAGTCTGAAATGCTATGCACATGCTTGAGTATTGCCATGGTAACCTGCACTCTCAGAAAAATAAAGCTTTATTATTAAATCTGTATTATAATTTAAAGAAAATACTGAATGATTCTTTGACATCTATGGAGAATTTATGGGGCTGCTTTTTTGTTTTTCAGTAGACTGCTGGCACAACATGCAGAACTCGCACAAATGTGTCAATCAAAATAAACCATATCAATAAACATGAGTTTACATGTGTAATGTGGATCAATGTTAAATGTGGATGACTACAGAAATTAAAGTCTTTACTATTTGCCTTACTAAAGTCTTTTTAATATTTTACATTTATTGCAACCATTTCATAAGACTAAACGTACTTGCACCTTATAATAAAACAATTTTAACACCTGCCAGGTTTCATGTCTGGAAAAAGGAACGAGGAGAGACATTAAACTAGATGTTGTCCTTACAACTGGACACACTGTCCTCTTGTTGGTCTGCTGGCTCACGTGACGGTTGATTAAAGAGGAAATAAACAGCAGTAAATAACCAGCAGGTGGCAGCAAAGAAAAATAAATTCGATATTTGAGGAAAAGTACCTAAAATTTCACCGACAGTCTGTTCTTTCAATAAGGGTTCTGGGATCAAAATCAACTGAATCTTTGACCTCATTCTGCACATCATTCATGAGAACAGGTAGGAAGCTACACACACTTTTTTTTTTAATGTACCTTTAACTGAAACTCTCATCAGTGCCTCTCAATAGATTTACTCATTTCCAGCCCGGTGACTTCATTGTTCTGTCACTTTCTTCCTCTTGCAGGATTAGTTGTTTCATGTTTGCAGAGACGGTCACAATATGCAAATATTCAGGAACAGTGTGTCTGGCCGAGATATTTGCAAATCCTCAACAGCCAAACTCCCAATAATTCTACAGCAAGTGACAGTCTCATTTAAAAAGTTTATTTACATAAAAATGTTAACTTGCAAACTTTGACAAAAATTTCAACTTATGACGTGAAGTTAAATATTTCCATAAGCTCATCACAAATATGACTCTTAAAAACAGACTGACAGCAGCCCAAAGCAACAAAACCAAAGCAAATGATTAAAACAAAAATAAGCAGTGTGATCATCTTTCATTTTGGCCTACAAAACTGAAAGGACAGATGATTGGGAAAAACTTTAGGTTTGTTACCAGCTGTGATACAACCAAGCAAATATTTACATCATCTCCTGAACAATGAGTGGTAAAAAAAAGGAACCGTCTGCATGTAACTTGTTAGCTTTATAAACGTGTGTATCATTAAATGTGTTTGTATTATAGCACAGCAACATCCTTTCAACAGAAAGAACCATGCAGCCTCGCTTTTCAAATCATGTTCCTCAACAACACAATTCACAGGTGTTGTCATGTTCTCAAATCAACCAAACTTCCCCCACGTCAAATATTTGAGCTCAACTAGAAGATACATTAGTGGCGCTGGGACCAGATACAAATCAGACAAAAATCTAATACAAATATGCAAAAATGATTTCTCACACCTCAGTTTCAGGCACTATTAATAACTATTAACAGCATTGTTAAAAGCAAGCAAACCGTGGGATCAAACGTAACATTTACAGCAGAAAGTAGAGACGTGGTGTAACTAAGGGGTGCGAGTGATGACTTGTTCCCTGAGCATGTCTTCCTCTTTTATGATCACCAGACAGAACCCCCCCAACCCGCCCCCCCATCAGTAACAGAGACTCTATAATAGAAGTGACTAGAAGGCTGCTTATCAAAAGAAAAAAAACCTAAATGAACCTTTTGATCTGCAGTGAGCTGCTGTATCAGAGCATCAGTCAAAGTCGCCCTGGATCAGTGATCTGCTTGTTCTATCCTAAACCTATTACAAACTCAATAAAAAGAAATCTAAATCTAAACAGTTCTCAGATCAGCAGACCGGGGACACTTCCACCAGCACTCTGTGATTCTTTCAGGTCTTCCTCAGCTTGTGAAGGACTGACGGGCTCAGACGTACTCTTTACTGCTGCTGGGGGCTCTGGAGGATTTGGGGTAACTGGGAGATGATTTACCCTTCGGGCAGGAGGCGGCCAGCATGCCTCCCCCCATTATGTCCAGGAAAGCACCCGCCCAGGCGATGAAAATAGCAGAACCAAACTCATACCTACAGAAACACGCTCGTTTAGTGAAGAACAAACACAACATTCTGGTGCAAACCATGTTTTAAAAGGCTTGAACTTCTGTTCAAATCAACACTAGAACAAAACACAGAAGTTAAAGCAGATGGATGATGATTAAACAGGTTTAATGATTGTGGTTTGCAGTCACATGTGAACTCACTTGGTATTGACAGGTGTGAAAGGGTTGTAGAAGTCTCGGACGATTTGATTGGTAAACCAGCCGCAGGCAACAATGCTACAGAGAGCTGAGGAACAGCAGAGGAGATGAGTTAGTCATTTCCTGAACACAATATCCTGCAAGCTCTTTTTATTACAAAGCTGCCCAGCACGTCTTGAATTTATAAACCTAAGTGTAAAAGTGAACGTACCTCCAATGATGAGGATTATTCCACCTATCATGGCAATGCGGCTTCTTTTAGCCTTGTCATCACCGCCACAGTTTGTGCACTTCATTCCCATGCTGGCCACACCCAAACCCATCACAGTGAGAATGATCGCCACGACCATCAGCGCACGAGTCGCCTGAAGAGCGCCTGGAGAGAGAGAGAGGGGAAGTAAATCATTGTCATTCTGATTGCTTCTGACTGATTTTTATAATAAGACAGTTGTTTGTTTCAGTCAAGACCGAGCTTAACTCTCTTAACTGTTTATCTGGTGAATTGTGGTTAAAATCAGTTGAGCACACAAAACGAATGTGTATTCAACAGCGCTTACAGTACAGATGAATGAAAGCGTTTAGACCGAATAAAAGGCTTGATTCTCTCTGGGCTTTTGTTGTTTGTCTCTGCAAGTCAGAAGTCGAACCCTCCCCCTCTCACCTGCAGTCAGGTGGAACAGAAACCGGTTCTAACCGGAAGCCTCCTCCGAGACCGGGGTGGATTGTACACACATGTGGGCAGCAGATTGCCCTGTAGCTGTACACACAGAGGAAACGGGTTCGACCAGCCGCAGCGACTTCAGTTTCAGTGTATTAATCTATACACCTTTCTGTTGCCTTGTGGGTTTGTCTTTACTTTCAGTGTCAGTCAAAACAACTTTGTTCTTTGAGGTAGTTCCCAAAGGTGCAAAGCTACTACAAATTAACTTGCCAAAAAAAGACAAATCTTACAAGATGGCTGCTGGCTATTACATCACCTTGCTTTTTCAGTTTGTGCGGAGGCATCTTCACTAATAATACTACAGCAAAAGATCATTTAATAGTACATTACATGTACTGATGTTTGCACAAGATATCAAGTGAAAACAAACTCACTGATAAGAGCTGATTTTACACCACACGCGCTGATATGGTAACTGATTAAATGAAATTAGTCATCCAACAACATGTACAGACCAAATATGCGTCACTTGTGTGTTAAAAACAGCACCAAAACCGCTTCTGTGTGGGGGTCTGAAAACAACACATCTGTTCTCGTTATATTTTAATACGCGCTTGTGTTTGTGTGTTTATACAGTGTTGGCAAAACACTCGTGTGATTCAAACACAATGACCCTGCGCTGTGTGTGTGCGTGAGAGAGTGAGTGTGAGAGAGAGTGTGAGAGAGCGTGAGAGAGTGAGTGTGAGAGAGAGTGTGTGTATGAGACTGTGTGTGTGTGTGTGTGAGAGAGAGTGTGTGTATGAGACTGTGTGTGTGCGTGCGTGTGTGTGAGTGTGAGAGAGTGTGTGTGAGAGAGTGTGTGTGTGAGAGAGAGTGTGTGTGTGTGTTTGTGTGAGAGTGTGTGTGTGAGAGAGAGTGTGTGTATGAGACTGTGTGTGTGTGTGTGTGTGAGTGTGAGAGAGACAGAGTGTGTGTGAGAGAGAGTATGTGTGAGTGTGCGTGTGTGTGTGTGTGTGTGTGAGAGAGAGTGAGTGTGTGTGTGAGGACGGGCGTATAATCATTACTGAGAGTAAAACACAAGCCGAGCGCGTCGCTCGAACATTCACTGTTAACTTCTGGATGGTCATTTTAAACAGATATAATCAGCCTTGCGGGTGTCTTTGAAAACGCTGCATTTATTTAAACACTCTTTATAAAAGCTGCTGTCTATTCCACTCGTCTGAGTTTCATTTGACCCCGGAACAAAAGAAATCATTATCTGACGCCGAAGCCTGCATGAATTTCAAAAGCCATTTATTTATTGTGACAACAAACACCACTTTTGTTTATTTGTTCTTTATTTTTTACAATGAATTAAGATGCTTTCATCTTACTGTAGCGAGCCAAACACGAGCTGTGTGACATGCGCAGTTCAGTACGCGCCCTTAACAGTAACCCAAGACAAGTGCGGTACAGGGCGTGATGAGACGAACACTATGTAATATGACTTAACCATCATTCATCACATTTATATATGACTTAATATATTCAAGTAATGTTTTAAAAGCGTTTTAGTTAACAACGTTTTACAAATGTTTGGCGTTTAAAAGTAATTACACAGTTGGCGTACGACACAGCAGGAATAAACCCGAGGATTCATATTATCGCCATCGTGTGAAGACGTGACCGTGTTCGGCCACGGAGCGTAGTACGCGCACGCGCGCCCCCGGTGCACAGTTGAACCAAGCAACCGGTTTCGGTGAGCCACTGTGTTGTACTAACGTTCATTTTTTAACTTAATACAGTTGAGTGAAAAAGTTTGAGAAACACATTCAGCGGAACGGCAGTAACTTACTGTCGAGCTGAAGGATGGAGTCATACACTTTACACTGCATCTGCCCGGTGCTTTGGAAAGCGCACGACATCCAGAGCCCCTGATACATCGCCACCGCTGTGATGATGTTGTCCCCGACATAAGCGGACATCTTCCACTGCGGCAAGATGGTGCCAACAATGAGCCCGACCAAACCAATGAGAGCAAGAGCAAACCCCAGCAGCTGCAGTCCTTTATTCGCCATGTCCTCACAATAAGCCTTCTGATCAACTAATCTGCAGTTAAATCACAAAACCTGCTTGAATTCACGGAAATGTGGAGTTGTCCCCAGAACTGTCTGTTTCTGTTAGTAATCCACAACAAACAGAAGTGTATCAACACACCGTGTATGTCCTGTTAAAGCACCTGAGTGAAGCCGCACCTTCACTACACACGAGCTTTAAGAGTGACGAGCTCTGTGTGGGCGGAGTCACGCTCAGTCTCACCTGCGTGTCAGTCCGGGGGGTTTCCGTGACGTCACTGTTTCAGTGGCGAGTCACTTTACTGATCATCACCAGCAACACGTGATATTAAATGATCACCAAAACAGTCACCGGTCATGTAAAGTGATACAAACAGAGGGTGTGTCTAAACCACATAACCTGTGTTATCTAAAACAATTCTCACTGTGTGATTAGAAATTAATCTTGTAATTATTATCTGATTTATATAAATATTGTAAATATTATCTGATTATTCTGTAAGATTAACCCACATAAACAGATCTAAACTAAAAAAAACTGTTGCCACAGTTTTTGAAAGCTTTCATGCCCTTTATTAAATCTACAGTGATTTCTGTTCTGAAATGTAAGACATATATAATTAATAATGTAATCAAAGCACCAGATACTAAGAGAGTAATTTAATATCTACATAAACCACAAAAGAACAGGGTAGAAAATATCTGGATTTGGTTAAAATTCAGTGTTTGGGAGTTTACAAGCCCAGTGTTAAGAAAACTAGTTCAGAATGACACAGTATAGTCAAGCTATAAGATGAGGAGCTATTTTTGTATGACTTTGACAGGAAGTAAACATCAGCTCTGTGGAACATTAGTAAATATAAGAGCATATAATTGACGCTGATATAATATTGTTTATAGCACTGTACAGTATTTACAGTATATAGTTTTACACACTGATGGCTGCTGGTATAACAGATCTTTAATACGAGTGGCCATCAATCAGTTTAACTTTACAGGTTTGGCAAATGCTTTTATCCTAAGAAATTAACAGTCATACATTTTCATGAGTATGTTTCCTGGGAATCTGACGCGTGGCAAAAAGTAAATACTAATATTTGAATTTTTTATGTCAGTTGTTCTGAAAGGGTCTTTCTTTGTTATTTTCACAATACTGAAAATCATCTGTGATCTTTTCATAACAATCACCAACACACTTCTCTAGAATTCTGTTCCATCATCAGATGTTTCAAAAGGGATGAACATGACATCTGTATTATAAAACTCTCTCTGTGTGATCTTTTCGATTAGTGAGGTCCTGATCATTCACATCTACTCACAGTGTCTTACTGGCACTTTAAGGATAAATGTTTCATTGCTGTTTTTAGGGCACATGAAGATGAACATGAGAACTGGGAGTGTCTTATCTTACAGATCATGATGTCACAGATTTCAGTCAGATGGAAAAGAATTCTGTATAAATGTATAAACACATGGATGTACCCTACACAGTACTGCAGTACTTTAAGTGTGTAGATCTAGAAGTACACTTACTAGGAAGTATATGAACCATTTAGTAAAAGCATTATTTGCTCTAGTTCTCTGGAGGAGGAGGGGTTTAATACACCAGTACCGGCCAAACAGGTTTTACCACTGAACACCCGCCCTGAGTTTCCTGGAATCTAACACACACACACACACACACACACACACACAGAAAGAGATTTTATTTCTCTCTACACACACAATCCAATATACACATCACACACTATCTCACACATTATCTCATTATCTCACACATTATCTCATACTCTCTTATGCTCCAGTGAGACATTTCACACCCGTTCTTTTCTCTTCTGTGCACAGAGAGACAGACGCAATCTGAAGCTTATTTTTGTCATTGTGTGCAAATGCAAGCATATAAATATCTTCCTCATGGCAGTGTACCAATGATGTTTTATTCTCAGTGTTTGTTCTGTGCAGAGATTTGAATGTCAGCTCTGTGTGGGGGTGCTGGCTGAGAGGGGTATAGACACACCTCTGTAACTGTCTGGCAGCTGAGTCTCATAACTCCAGTAGTTAATGTTTTATGCCTATGTTAATGGTAAATCGTCGTTTGTAATATATAACTTAATTAGCTTGATGGTGTCTGCATACATTTTTAATGTGTAGTTCATGACGGTTTCCATGACGACAGAGTTTAATGGAAACTGTCGTTCTGTCTCTCAAACGAAACGCACGAGAGTTTTTACCCATTACTGCCCCCTATCGGACACGCGCAGCACTGCTCAACTCAACCGCTAGAAGGCGTCAGAGTCTGAGAGCTGTTGTGCCTGTCATTTGTTTTCGTTATTTCCTTTATCAGTGTAATGAATGCGGAACATTACTGAAATGGCCAAGTGACTCTCTCTCTCTGTGTTTATCTCTCTCTCTCTCTGTTCTTCTTTCATGGGTTCTGATAACAATAATGTTCATTAACATCCCAATGAGAAGAAGAAGGTGAACCGGGCAGAATGAGGGAATAAAGGACAGAAGAGAGTGTGTGAGGATGAGATAAAAGTGAAATCAATGATGATGTTACCAGAGCCTCACACTGGAGGATAATGGAGGACCTTCAAGATAAAGATGTGTGTGTGTGTGTGTGTGTGTGTGCGTGAGAGAGAGAGAGAGCGAGAGAGAGAGAGTGTGTGTGTGCATGTGCGTGCGTGAGAGAGAGAGAGAGTGTATGTATGAGTGTGTGTGTGCGTGCGTGTAATGTATAAATAGTAATTGTGAATTTTACACAGTATTTCATTCTTTGAAATGATTTGAAGAGATTTGAGAGATCTGCTGACTCTGAGGTTATTTTTGCATAGCTGAAGCAGTGTCTCCTTCATCCACGAGATGGCAGTGTAAAACAACTGATCTGTTCTCTGACGACTAGCTAAAGTGTTACGAGCTTTAAGCTCAGTGGTGAGAGAGCTCAGGCAGATCTGGAGTTTAATGCTGTGTACAGTGTCTGGTTTGGATGCACACAGCGTACAGAGCAAAACGCTCTGATGCAGAGAGATCAGAGAGAGACTTACAGGGAAACAAAAGAGTGTGTTTTTGAGATCTTCAGCTCTGTTTCTGTGTGTATTACGTGTGTGTGTACAGCTCTGTTTCTGTGTGTATTACGTGTGTGTGTACAGCTCTGTTTCTGTGTGTATTACGTGTGTGTGTTCAGCTCTGTTTCTGTGTGTATTACGTGTGTGTGTACAGCTCTGTTTCTGTGTGTATTACGTGTGTGTGTACAGCTCTGTTTCTGTGTGTATTACGTGTGTGTGTGTACAGCTCTGTTTCTGTGTGTATTACGTGTGTGTGTGTACAGCTCTGTTTCTGTGTGTATTACGTGTGTGTGTACAGCTCTGTTTCTGTGTGTATTACGTGTGTGTGTACAGCTCTGTTTCTGTGTGTATTACGTGTGTGTGTATAGCTCTGTTTCTGTGTGTATTACGTGTGTGTGTACAGCTCTGTTTCTGTGTGTATTACGTGTGTGTGGAGTGAGATTAGCACAGGAAGCTCCAGTCTAAATGCTAAATCCAGATGGCAGATGTAATGAGAAGCACGCAGAGGTGCTTTCTGTGACCCTGCTACCCTCGCCTCTCTCTCTCTCAGGGACACACGTCTATGAATAATGCATGGATGAATTATTACTTCTGGCATTTCACTGTATTTCCTCAGGAGCACACGAGTGATTGCAGCAGGTCTCCAGCAATCTGCTTTACTGTGGTCAGTCAGAAGTCATACCATTAGAATTTAACCCCGTGAAAAAAGCTCAACTGAGCATTTATCACCCCTGACAGACTTGTGCATTACTGCTGTGGTTTACAGAGTCCTGCTGCAGGTGAGAGTCTGATACAACAGTGACTCACAGCTTCTCTGACGCCCGAGGACTCAATGCGCTCAAAGTTCTGCATGCATTTTAAAGTTGGTCACACACAATTGTGACATTAGACTGTTTTAGTCCTGCTGTCTGCATGTAAAACTATTGTTTGGAGAGAAATACTTTTTTGCAAACTTTTTTGATTTATGAGTCGCATTTGTTGTCATTTTGCGTGTAGCCCACATACCGTCAGTTCCTGAGAAAACAATCTGTCTGCAGAAAAGTTCAGGGTTTTCTCCTAGCAGGAGCTCAGCACAGAATTCATTTGGAGTTCACAGCAGACGGATTTCAGTTTTGCTCCCCTGCTCTGAAATTCAGTGTGAAATCTGCCCCTCGTGTGTTTTTGTTAACATTTAAATATATGGAAGCAGCTTGTTTTGAATCATTTGTAAAGGTTTTGAAAACAGCACATTTGGCCTTTGCTTAAGCATTAGTCTGAAGGGTGTGGAATATAATGAGACTGATGCATGAGTGAGAGTGACTGTGGGCTGGTTTATATTTCACCCTGCAGTATAAATTCTGATTGGAGAGATTTCCTGTAATGCAGTGACATAATGCTGTTCATAGAGCCAGTGAGAGGATCAGCGTGTGTGTGTGAGAATGTGTCTGTTTGTGTGCGGCGTGCTAATATCAAGTGACGGAGCAGAGGTTGTCACCTGTCACCGGTCTGTTCACCTGTGTGTACCTGCAGCTGTCTGTACCATCTGTTTCCTGCATGTCTCAGATATTCTGCATGCCAAAACACATAACACAACGCAATACACACTGTCTCACTCACACACAAACACACTCAGACACACGCATCAAACTTACACATGCACTTCCAATACACTCCATCACAAGACCTCTTACATTTATACAAATATAACTGTTTTATTCATATTATTATTAATATGTAATAATAAGACACACCCACCCTCCCTTCTCTCAGCCTGTGCGTGTAGAATTGCTCTAGAAATGTAGACAGGCGATACTCTGTTATGGGCAGTCCTCTCCTCGTACATCCATTGAGGGCTGCATGCAGTACAAGAGTCTGTGCTCGTAGGTGAGTCAGTGTCACTGACACACTGGTTAGCAGATTGGAGAAGTTATATCAGCTGATGCGAGCTCACAGCCTGTGATGCCGTGTGGTGTTTGCACACGCATGTCTGTCTCTAAAGTCTCCTCACAGGTCTCCATGCCTTTCAATGACACGCATTCGCTGGTAAGACTGGGGGTGGGGCTTAGACAGGAAGCCATGTTTTAACTGGCCACACTCCGGCAAGCTCTGGCTAGTGGAAGACTTTTGGAAGACGTGAGGATAGTAAAGTGAGGGACTGGCTTATTTTCATCTCGTTTGGAAGACACCTGCAGTAATTCCTGATCCAAACAGTTTCAGCTTGAGCAGGTTTTTGTTGAAAAATAATCTCCAGCATGAATTGATCGTTCTGAATAGATGAAGAGGTCTTGAAAAATCAAACGTTTAGTTTAACATCACGGCTTAAAAAAAAGTTTTTTCCCCAGAGAAATGAATATAAAACCAAGTTACCACAAGAAAACACACAAAAAATACTGCAGAAAAACAATGAAACAAACACAAGGTTTCAGCTTCATACATAAACTCCATACGGTATATAAAAATCATCTGTTCATAATCAGAAAAGCACCCATCAGTTATTTTCTGCTGCCTCCTCGATATTGCCATGTTTACTGTGGGTGGAATGGCCTTCAGTTGCAATTAATATCACAATTTAATCAAATATAATAATAAAAACAATTACAAAAACAAACCAAAAAATCTGATCTGTACATGTCCACAGTCCTTATGGCTCAGACCAGACAGTTTATCTCCCTCAAAAACAGCCACAAACAGTCTGTCACGATTAACTTTAATTTCATATGACTCTTAATCCTTCTGTGATATTTTATATACATATATTTTCTCTGAAATAGTATGAAATTTGTTGTTCATCACAAAAATACAGCATGAGAATTTCCTCTCACTGCAGAACACGCGTGTCAGACTCTTTCTTTGCATGCTTGAATTGAGGACAAATAAAACAGAAAACACACTGTGTCCTTGAGAACCTGCCCTGATTTAAAAGAGAAAGAGTCAGGAGAGATCTGACATCACAACACGACCAACTCCACTGCAAAACCAGGCCTGAGAGAGAGACAGAGAGAGAGAGCGTGAGAGAGAGAGAGTGAAAGAGAGAGAGAGAGAGCGTGAGAGAGAGAGAGAGTGAGAGAGAGAGAGAGAGAGCGTGAGAGAGCGTGAGAGAGCGTGAGAGAGAGAGAGCGTGAGAGAGAGAGTGTGAGAGAGAGCGTGAGAGAGAGAGAGAGAGAGAGAGAGTGAGAGAGAAACCTATTTGAAAAGCAAGCAAAGTTTGGGCTCAGGATATGAATGGTCTCATTGGAGTTCCTCTCCTCCACCTTCACACCAGCCACATAAAGTTCCACAACAAACTCTCAGTTCATAGTCTGCTAATTTCCTCAGTTTCCTCACTTGCACAGGGAAATTATTGCTCACAGCGTGGGGCTATTGCTCTCCCGTTTGTCTTTTATTGAGTCAATCGATCGTTACTTTGCTCTGTCTCTCTGTCTCTCTCTCTCTCACACACACACACACACACACACACAGGGAAGGTTAATAGCCACAGGACACACAGGGGAGGGTTTTGGGAGATTGCTCAGGAAATGGAGCGTGACTTTGGAGCACACATGAGGGGGCGCATGCGCCACATTCGTCCTTGTGTTCTCAACATCTCCGCTGGGTCAGATAGATACCAAACACACATAAAGGACCCTCCCTTCACTCATCCAGTAAGACATTTGTTCAGTGTCTAATTCACAGACAAGGAAGACCTAGTCTTCCTCATCATAAGCACACCAGACACACAATCTCCTCTAAGAATCCAGCTTCATGATCTTCCAGTTTTCCGCTCATCATCTAATGCCTCTAAAGCTGTCTTGTCCTCCTCCAGCAGCTAACTTCAATCCAGAGTTCCTCTCCAGACCTTCACAAGCACCTGCAGTCTTTGTTCAGTTAAATACTGGTACCTTCTACTGACAACTGTCCTGCAGACAGTGGGTCACGTTCTAAAACTCCTCGTACAGTAAAACATTTAATCACAGTTTGAGGAGTTTTTAAATCTTCTCCACTTTAACACACCGGAATTCCCTTCAGGTTTCTATTTACTTACAACTTTTATTGTGACAATTACATGCACAAACCCTCACTACCATTCACTTAACATTCTGACAACATTCTGTAACATGCACAAACCCTCACTAACATTCACTTAACATTCTCACAACATTCTGTAACATGCACAAACCCTCACTAACATTCACTAACATTCTCACAACATTCTGTAACATGCACAAACCCTCACTAACATTCTCACAACATTCTGTTGCAGTTTCTGACATATAATCCTCTGATATTCTTCATAAACACTGAGTTTAGTTACTTCTAGTTTTTGCTGTCTGGATGTTCAGAACATGTCATCAGCCACAGCTGAAGGTCATCGAGGTCAACACTCATGAATACATGACTTTGATCACACACATTAAGACAAGCTCACAGTTCTGTTCTTTTCTGTCGCTGTTCTCTGACACATGTGAACTGCAGGCCAGAGGAGTCACTGATGCTGGTGTAAGCTGGTGTTTGCAGCCGGACTGTGTGTCACTTCAACAGATGTGTCAATAATAACTCCAGAGAGAGTCCCCAGTCAACATCTCCAGACAGATGAAAACACACGGACTCGACTCAGCCATTAAAATGATCAGCTGTGTACACACGTGTGCACACATGCAAATAAATAACAGATGCGAATGTTAATTTTACACCATTCTGCTTTTCACCCTCACACACACACACACACACACACACACACACAAAGCTTTCAAACATTGATCAGCACAACGCAATTTAAATTTGCATATTAAAATCTCTCGTCCGTGCTGGTTGAACAAGCTGAATGTTTGTGAGTAAATAATTCAAGCAATCAAGGCTTGACTGTGTATAAAAAACACTGTAAGAACTTCATCACAGAACCATCAGACCCCATAATAATCTCCACACAACTGCTGCACAAAACTCACTCGCCATTAAACATGAACAGAGATCATGATCACCAGAGATTTCAGCTGCTTCCCTTTTTACCTGTCAGACTGACATCATGAGGTGTCATGTACAGCCTGTGGGGGCACATTTCTGAAACTGGGTTTTGCAGGGGATTATGGGAACATATAGGGGTGAGGTGTCATGCCGGGTTTGTTGAAATATACATGGGTCAGTTTGTCAGAGAGAGGCAGGGGTCTCCAATTCCTGCAGAGAGCCAGGGGGCGCTGTCTGATCTGGACCCACTCATACAGCTCTTCCTGCCACACTGCATGATGGGAAATGAAGTCTCAGTGTGAGTGAAGCCCCTCTCACTTCCTGTGTGTGCCCTGTGCTATGAAGCGTCGGCTCTCTCTTTCCTGTCGTTCTGCTGAGAG
>JAZGTI010001334.1:24525-35408 GCA_036877585.1 Botia kubotai
GGGAGAGGTAACTATGATTGTAATAAAACATTTGCATGTGACATTCTAATAAATTTATTAAATTTAATAAATTTAAAGTTTTTGTATTTGGACAGTTTGTATTAAAACACATTATACACAGACAGAATGTGTCTGCCATTTCACTTAAAACCCAACCTGCGGAGTTCACTCCCTTCATTGTTTATCTGGAGAATTGTGGTTAAAATCAGTACAGTGTTTACAGTGCAGTTTAACAGAATAAAAGCCATAGAAGTGGTTGATTGGTTGATCTCTGGGCTTTTGTCTGAGTCAGCAGTCAAGCCCCGCCTCCTCCACACCTGCAGTCAGGTGTAACAGAAACCAGTTCAAACCAGAAGCCTCCTCTGAGAGCAGAGCACACTGTACACGCGTGTGGGCAGCAGTTTGCCCTGTAGCTGTACACACAGAGGAAACTGGTTTGACCAGCCAAGAGAAGGAGTGACTTCAGTTACAGTGTAATAAAACACACTTGTTTTGCCTTGTGGCAAAAGTGTCAGTCATAAACAACTTCAAGTTAGTAATTTTGCAAAGCTACTACAAATCAACTTGGCAAATAAAATACAAATACCTAAACCAAACAAACCTTACAAGAACTTACAAAATGGCTGCTGCCCATTATGTCACAGTGCTTGTTTTTTGATTGTGGTGAGGCACCTTCACTAACAATACTACAGCAGATTATCATGTATTATGTTTTTAGTACACTCATTATGTTTGCATAAGATATGTGAAAACAAACTCCCTGATAAGAGCTGATTTACACAAGTCTTATCAAACACAATGATAACTGATTAAATTCATTTAGTGACCCATCAACACAAAACAACGGATCTTGTGCTCTCGGTTATAGTGTGGGCTTTCGCAAACAATGAAAGCCGCTATTTTTGTGTTATTAAGGTCAAGACACTCGAGTGATACAAACACAATGAAGAACCTCCTCCAGCTACACGAGCGGTTCCTGCCCTGAAGTGACGCCCGTATAATCATTACTGTGAGTAAAAGCGCAAACCAAGCGTATCACCCGAAAGATCACCCTGGATTGTCTTTTAAAAGGTGACCGAGTGCATTCATACCAGCCAATATTCTTTCCTTTGTTTCATTTGACCCCGGAACAAAAGAAATCACTACCTGACGCCCAAATCTGCGTGAACTTAAAAACACATCATTTACTTGTTGTCACAACAAACATCACTTTTTACAAACAAGGGAATAAAAATGTTTTCATTTGTTTTATTGCACTGTGAAAACAAGCCGTGTCAGAAATGCGCGGAATACAGGTGCGCGCCCCTCCCACAGTAACCCGAGACACGCCGGGCGAGTGCAGGGCGTGGTGAGGAAAACAATGCGTGTACTGTCTTCATATTGAATTATTCATCATAAACTTTATCACACTTCAAGTATGACAAACTATATTCTGCAGGTAAATGTTTCAAAATATATTGGTGTGTTAATTTTAGGTTTTGAGAAGGTTTTAGTTTTAAAATTAATTACTCTTCTATCATAGGTATACGACAGAGTAGGAATGAATGATATCGTTATCTTGGCACAAAAATAAATCAGAGGACCGTGTTCCACTACAACGAGTAGTGCGCGCTTCCGGTGCACTGTTTAACCAAGCGACATTCAACACAGCACACAAACCATAACGACAAAAGTTTGAGAAACACACTCAGCGGAACGGCAGTAACTTACTGTCGAGCTGAAGGATGGAGTCATACACTTTACACTGAATCTGCCCGGTGCTTTGGAAAGCGCACGACATCCAGAGCCCCTGATACATCGCCACCGCTGTGATGATGTTGTCCCCGACATAAGCGGACATCTTCCACTGCGGCAAGATGGTGCCAACAATGAGCCCGACCAAACCAATGAGAGCAAGAGCAAACCCCAGCAGCTGCAGTCCTTTATTCGCCATGTCCTCACAATAAACCTTCTGATCAACTAATCTGCAGTTAAATCACAAAACCTGCTTGATGGCACCGAAAAACGTAATTCTTCCAAAAATCTTCTGGCTTCGTAATCCACCGACTTTGCAAATGAACAAAACCTTAAAAATGTTATTTAAAATAGCTTAAAAGCTTTAAAAATGTGATGTATAATAACGTGAAAGTCCGTTTACAGCGCAGTGGATGCAGTGTGTAAACACCTGTTGAGTCAAGCTACACCTTGAATATAAATGAGCGTCTGCTTTCAGCTTTAAGAGTGTCGAGCTGTATGTGGGCGGAGTCACGCTCAGTTTCACCTCCGTTTCAATCTTTTCTTGTTCTGGGGGGTTTCATGACGTCACTGTTTCCGTGCGTGAGTAACTTTACAGATGATCACGAGTAACAGTGGTGATACTGAGAGATGTTATTAAATGATCAACAGTCACCTGTCAGAATGTAACGAATGTAAAGTGATACAAACAGAGGGCGTGTCTCAACCACATAACCTATATTAACTAAAATAGTTTTAGTGTGATTATTTATTAATCTTGTAATTTTTAAAGATTAACCCCCATAAACAGTAGATAGTATTTTCATTGGCTGGGAAATCTCACACTGAACAATACAGTTCAGATTTAATATACCGCTTCTAATCATTTTGTGCTGCACTTTAAATTCTTCCATTGCTGTTTGTGATAGTTGATGCACCCACAGACATCATTGTGTCAGATGTGCTCATGGGAACTACAGCTGATACTGCCGACAGCTTAACAGACAGTGTCACTTCCTGTTTCAGTGTAACATGAATTACTTCATAAACTCAGGCTATAAGATGAGGAGTTATTTTTAGACCTAAGTGACAGGAGAGATGACTTGTATTAACCACAGATAACCAATGTAGAGTTGTGAAATCCTCACACACACACACTGTATGTCTTTACAGGAAGTAAACTTCTCACACACACACACACACACTTACAGTGTTTACTTTAGTTTTGGTTTTCTGTTCAGATAGTTTACATATAAAATAGCACTATTTTATTTGTACAGGTTTGTCAGATTCTTTCATCCAAAGCAATTTACTGTGGATACATTTAGATCAGTATGTGAGAATGTAACCCGTCATGGGCCAGTGGAGCTACAGGAAAGCAAATCTTTTTTACTTTATTCAATCGTTCAGAGCGTGTCTTTTCTTATGTTGATATTTTCACAGTTCTGAAACTCATTTATGGTCTTTTACACAACACACTTCTCTAGAACTTATATTCCATAATCAGACAGTTTCAGAAGTGTACCGTAAAAAGCCAACACTCTTTCTTTTCATTTCATCTGCTCCTGGTCGTCACAGTCAGTCATAGTTTTTAGTTCCACTTTCAGGTAAGGAAATGTTTTCATTGATGTGTTTTAAGACACATGAAAACAATCATGAGAACAGGGAGTGTCTGTTCGTGATGTCACAGGTTTCAGTCAGATGGAAAAGAATTCTGACCTGATTCATACACATACAGGTATGAACACATGAAACTACCCTACAGTACTTTAAGTGTGTACTTCTGTAAGTACACTTGCTAGGAAGAATGTGAAACTGTTTAGTAAAAGCTTTATTTGCTCTAGTTCTCTGGAGGAGGAGGGGTTTAAACACACCAGTACCGGCCAAACAGGTTTTACCACAGAACACCAGCCCTGAGTTTCCTGGAATCACACACACACACACACACACACACACATCTCATACTCTCTTATGCTCCAGTGAGACATTTCACACTGGTTCTTTTCTCTTCTGTGCACAGAGAGACGCACACAATCTGAAGCTTATTTTTGACATTGTGTGCAGATGCAAACTTCCTATAAATATCTTCCTCATGGCAGTGTACCAATGATTTTTTTCTGTGTGGGGGTGCTGGCTGAGAGGGGTATAACGGGGTCTTATTAGACACACAACTGTAATTGTCTGGAGTTCCCAGGAAAATGATTTAAGCTGTCAGATGATAACTGTGACTCATAGCTGGAGAAACAATCAGCGCAGAATCCTATAACTCCAATGGTTAATGTTTTGTGTTCATGTTAATATGGTAAATCATCGTTTTTAATATGTACAGCTTAATTAGTTCTAGGGTGTCTGCATGAATATATTATTTGTAGCCCCGTGTCACTACTATCACTTTCCTCGTATTCACGGTTCCCATGACGACAGAGTTTCATGGAAACTCGCTCTCTATCTCATAAACACGAAACGCACACGAGTTTTACTCACCACTGCCTCTATCGGATACACTCCAGTTGTGCTCAAATTAACCGCTAGGGGGCGTCGCTCGGTCCAGCGTCTGAGCTGATGTACCTGTCGTATGTTTGGTTCTTTATCAGTGTAATGAATGCGGAACATCACTGAAATGGCTAAATGACTCTCTGTGTTTTCTCTCTCTCTCTTTGTTCTTCTTCCCCGAGGTCTGATAACAATAATGTCCATTTACATCCTAATGAGAAGGTGAACTGGACAGAATGAGGAAATAAAGGACAGAAGAGAGTGTGTGAGGGTGAGATAAAAGTGAAATCAATGATGATGTTACCAGAGCCTCACACATGAGGATAATGCAGGACCTTCAAGATAAAGATGTGTGTGTGTGTGTGTGTGTGAGAGAGAGAGAGTGAGAGAGTGTGTGTGTTTACGGTTTACACAGAAGGCTACATGTGTGTGAAACAGTTTCTATATCGTTATATAGGGCAATAAAATTCATTTGGACACATTTTATTAATTTTTAATTTTTAATTTTACACTGCAGCAAAAAGTTTAGCACACACACACACACTTAAGTTGTATGTATAGTTTTATTTAGTATTTTATTTAATATTTAAGTTCTGAGTTGATCTTCAAACCTCTTTTATATGTGTGTGTGTGTAAAATAGATATATAGTGATTCTAATATAAATATATAGTTTTTTTATTTTTACATTTATTTGACAGTATTTCATTCAATAATTGATATGATGTAATTGATGTCATTATAAGCCAGTGGAGTATTACTTTAACTCTTTGTTACAGCATAAAGCAGAGTTAGGCATGCCCACAATAGAAAGGTGACTGTTATCCGGAATAGTTATGTTGTTTCTGAACCGGGTCAGTTATATAAATTATTTCAGTTTGTACATTTAGGTCTCTGGTTCCCCAGACAAAAGCAATGCGACATTTCTCCTCATACATTGAGCATGTTGTCAAAATTATGATTATAGTCAGTCTCATAAGATTAACAATAGTTATGAAGTATCAACCTGACAAGTGTTTATATTTAAAAAGCAAATATTATACATTTTTACAAAATAAAGGAACACAAATGGTGAAGTAACACAGTAAGCAAGTGGACAGAAGACATTACATCACTGCACATGTCCAGCTGAAATCTGCTGACTGCGCTTATATCTGCACAGCTGAAGCAGTGCCTCATACTTCCACGAGATGGCAGTGTAAAACAACTCTTCCAGCAAACTCCCCAGACGACTAGTTTAAGTTACAGTGTTGAAGCTCAGTGGTGAGTCGGCTGATGATCCAGCGGCCTCAGGGCAGAGCTGTCGGCCGCGGGGGACAGTTCAAAAGCTGTGTAGAGTGTCAGGTTTGGATGCACACAGCATACGGAGCAAAACGCTTTGAGAAGATGCCATGTTGGATCAAAATCATCGGCTGAGAGGTCAGACAGAGATTTACAGAAAAACAAAAGTGTGTGTCTGTAAGAACTTCAGTGTGTATGTGCATGTACAGCTCTGTTTCTGTGTGTGTGTATGTGCATGTACAGCTCTGTTTCTGTGTGTGTGAGTGTGTGTGTGTGTGTGTATGTACAGCTCTGTTTCTGTGTGTGTGAGTGTGTGAGTGTGTGTGTGTGTGTATGTACAGCTCTGTTTCTGTGTGTGTGAGTGTGTGAGTGTGTGTGTGTGTGTGAGTGAGTGGATCAAGATGATCAGGGAAGCCCCGGTCTGAACACCGAGTCCAGATGGCAGATGTAATGAGAAGCACACAGAGGTGCTTTCTGTGACCCTCGCCTCTCTCTCTCTCTCTCTCTCTCTCTCTCTCAGGGACACACGTCTATGAATAATGCATGGATGAATTATTACTTCTGGCATTTCACTGTATTTCCTCTGAAGCACACGAGTGATTGCAGCAGGTCTCCAGCAATCTGCTTTACTGTGGTCAGTCAGAAGTCATACCATTAGAATTTAACCAGGAGAAAAAAGCTCTACTGAGCATTTATCACCCCTGACAGATTTGTGCATTACTGCTGTGGTTTACCTTTACCGAGAGTTGCAGAGTTCTGCTGCAGGTGAGAGTCTGATACAAGAGTGACTCACAGCTTTTAAAATCAGCCTGAGGACTCAGAGTCACGTTCTGATGAGCTAATGTTACTGCATGTGTTTAACACAACACACAATCTGTGACATTAGACTGTCTTAATCCAGTCGTACATATCTAAAACGTTTGTTTACAGATTACAGCGCAACATGATTTATGCATTTGCATTTGTTGCCATTTTGCATGAAACTCACATACTGTCAATATCTGAGAAAAGCAATCTGCCTGCGGAAGAGTTCTGAACATTCTCATAGCAGCTGTCCTGAGAGCAGTTCTAAACTCTGACATTCAGTGTAAAAACAGAACGTGTTTCTCATGTATTTTGGCTGTTAAACATATAGAAGCCGCGCGGGTGTTGTCAGCAGACTGTGGAGGGATTCAGATAACTGCAGATTTGACCTCTGCTTACGCTTCAGGAGATTGAGGGTCTGGAATATAATGAGACTCATGCATGAGTGAGAGTGACTCTGTGGGCTGGTTTATATTCTACCCTGCAGTATCAATTCTGATTACAGACACTTCCTGTAATGCAATGACATTATGCAGCTGTTCATAGAGCCAATGAGAGGATCCGTGAAGATCTGCTTTAATAAACAGCACATGCAGCGAGCGCATTGGTGTGTGTGATCGTGTTGTCAGTGTGTGGCGTGCCAGCACTAAGTGACAGAGCAGAGGATGTCTGTCACCTGTATCTCACTTTCTTCACCTGTGTGTACCTGCAGCTGTCATCACCATCTGTTTCCTGCACATCTCAGATATTATGCATGATAAACACATCACACGACACATCAGACACATACACTCTCACACACAAACACACACACACACACACACACGCACAAGACCTCTTACAATCATACAAATATAACTGTTTTATTCAATAATATGTAGTAATAAGACACACCCACCCACCCTTCTCTCAGCCTGTGGGTGTAGAATTGCTCTAGAAATGTAGACAGGTTGACCAGTTCTGCGGCTGACAGGAAGCAACTGGTGCTCTGTTATGGGAAGTCCTCTGCTTGTACGTCCAATGGGGGGTGCATGCAGTACAAGAGTCTGTGCTCGCAGGTGAGTCTCACTGACACGCTGGTTAGCAGCTCTGAGTGTTTGTAGTCTGAGCAGCTGATCCTGCGAGCTGACAGCCTGTGGTGCCTTGTAGAGTTTGTATATGTCTGTCCTTAGTCTCCTCACAGGTCTCCATGCTGTTTGGAAGGGCAGGTGTATTTAGCTCCACCTTCAGAGGCTGTGTGACGAGCCAATCAGCCTGTACCTGCATTTACTGGTAAAATTGGGGGTGGGGCTTAGACAGGAAGCTGCATTTCAGTTGGCAGTCACGCCACACTCAGGCAAGCTTTGGCTAGTGGAAGACTTCTTTGCATTTTGGAAGACGTGAGGATAGTAAAGTGAGGGACTGGCTTATTTTCATCTCATTTGGAAGACACCTGCAATAATTCCTGATCGAGAGTGGCAAGCTGGCTTTTAGCTTGAGCAGGTCTTTGAAAATCATTTCCAACATGAATTGTTTATTCTGAATAAGAGGTCTTGAAGTCAAACCTTCAGTTTAACATCACAGCTTTAAGAAAACAATGTTTTTTTCCAGATAAATTAATATAAAACCAAGTAACCACAAGGGAAATACATTTCAGAAAAATATTGCAGAAAAAGAAAAACAAACACAAGGTTTCAGCTTCATACATAATCTCTGTATAGTATATTAAAAAATCATCTATTCATAAATGATTGAATCAAGGAAGCACCCATCAGTTCTTTAAATTATGGGTTTGTTTTCTGCTGTCTCCTGGATGTTTACTGTGGGTGAAATGACCTTTAGTTGCAATTAATATCACAATTTGATAAAGAATAATAATAATATACTGAAAACAAATACAAAAAAGACACAAAACAATAACAAAAACTCAGATCTGTACATGTCCACAGTCCTTATGGCTCACAGTAGTTTTGGCAAGACCAGACAGTGTATCTCCCTCAAAAACAGCCACATACAGTCTGTCACGTATAACTTTAATTTCATATGACTCTTAATCCTTTGATATTTTATATACATATATTTTCTCTGAGATACATAGTATGAAATTTGCTGTTCATCACAAAAATACAGCATGAAAATTTCCCCCTCTCTCACTGCAGAACACGCGTGTCAGACTCGTTTTTGCATGCTTGAATTGAGGACAAATGAAACAGAAAACACACTGTGTCCTTGAGAACCTGCCCTGATTTAAAAGAGAAAGAGTCAGGAGAGATCTGAGATCACAACACGACCAACTCCACTGCAAAACCAGGCCTGAGAGAGAGAGAGAGAGAGAGACAGAGAGAGAGACAGGGTGAGAGTGGGAGGTGAGACAGAGAGAGGATGACATAGAGAAAGAGAGAGAGAGAGATAGAGCCCTATTTAAAAAGCAGGGCTATTGAACACAACGGTCTCAGTATAGCTCCTCTCCTTCACCTTCACACAACAAACTCTCAGTTCATAGTCTGCTAATGTCCTCAGTTTCCTCACTCGCACAGGGAAATTATTGCTCACAGCGTTGGGCTATTGCTCTCCAGTTTGGCTTTTATGGAGTCAATCGATCGTTACTTTGCTCTGTCTCTCTCTCTCTCACACACACACACACACACACACAGGGAAGGTTAATAGCCACAGGACACACAGGGGAGGGTTTGGGGAGATTGCTCAGGAAATGGAGCGTGACTTTGGAGCACACATGAGGGGGCGCGTGTGCGCCACATTCGCCCTTGTGTTCTCAACATCTCCGCTGGGTCAGATAGATACTGCACCGCCCCCAAAGAACATTTCTTTCACTTAATCAGCAAGAAATTTGTTCAGTGTCTAATTCATAGAAGAGAAACACTGTACAGCACTCCTCAGTCTTTCTCATCATTAGCACCACAGAACACATTCCTCTTCATGATCTTCCAGTTATCTGCTCATCATCTAATGCCTCTAAAGCTGTCTTCTTCTCCAGCAGCTAACTTTAATCCAGAGTTCCCCTCAGGACCTTCACAAACTCCTGCAGACAAGCGTCGACATCCCACACCCTGACTTTCAGAGTTTATCAGTCTTTATCCTGCTAAACACTCTTACCTTTAAACTTCAACTTATCTACACTTTCATTCAGGCAGTCGTTCACAATCGAAAACTCTCCTCGTGTAGTAAAACATGTACCAGAGTTGATCACAGAACAGTTTTTCTCCACTTCAATTGAATACACGCCTGAATTCCCCTCAACATTTACTAACATCTGTCATTGTGACAATCATCTACATGCGCGTGTCGTGTTTCCACATGCTAAAAACATTCTGCAACATGCACGAACCCTCACTGACATTCACTTAACATTCTTCCATCATTCTGTTGCATTTTCCTACATATAAAGTCTTTTGAGTTAATATTATTGTAAGTGCTGAGTTTAGTTCTCATGTTTCTCATCAAACTCGACACAAAACACAAACCAAAGTCAAGCTCACACTTCTGTACTTCTCTAAAAAATAATCTCTCTCTCTCACACTCAAACAACTAAACACAAACCTGGATTCTTCAGGCAGGACAAATACAGATTTTTGTATTTTACAGTCACTGAATTTTTGGCAGACTGACACCGTGAGATGTGCCCGGCCTGTGGGGGCACATTTCTGAAATGATGAGAACATATGGGGGTGAGGTGTCATGCCGGGTATGTGGAAACAAATGTGGGTCAGTTCATCAGAGAGAGGCAGGGGTCTCCTCTCCCTGAAGAGAGCCAGGGGCCGATGTCTGATCTGGCCACACTCATACAGCTCTTCCTGCCCCACTGCATGATGGGAAGTGGAGTCTCAGTGTAAGTGTAGCCCCTCCCACTCCCTTTGTGTGGCCCTGTGCTATGAAGCGTCGGCTCTCTCTTTCCTGTCGTTCTGCTGAGAGGGGGAATCTGAAGTCTTGACAGTTTTGCGTGGAGGACTCTGCTCGGCAACAAGCTCATGCAGTGAAGGTTCCTTGTACATGGCCACTGAAGGAAATGAAGGAGAACAGAGAGAGATGGATGTTATTTTAAGCAACAACAGAAGAACACAAATAAATCTCATAAACAGAGCAGCCATTCAAACCCAAATGACACCGAATGACTGTACAACTGTAAAGCTGAATGAAATATTTTACAAAGAGTTTCAGAAAATAATGAATTTTAATTTTTGACACACAAAGCTGTTGTCTGTATTTCTGTTTTTTACTGTCTTTTGATGCTTCTCTGGAACTCTTTTGTCATTTTGGAGCTATTGGTGCTACTTACAGCCCTGAAAGATTGTGACAATAACCATAACATAACCATAACATAAGCCATTAAACAGTCATGTGTACATCTGAGAGGAGACTGCAGTGTTCAGAGCGGTGATGTGACTTATCTGTTCTGACCTTCAATGACTTTAGGCAGGAAGTGTGCGGCTGCTTTGGTCTTCTTCACTCGGTTGCCCTTCATCACCTCACCGTCGCGGTTGATGCCGATGTACCACGAGCGTCCAGACTGGCTTTGGCGGTACAGCATGGAGGAGTACGTCACATAATAGTTCTCAAATACACTCTCTTTAAATCTGCACTCTGGATTGAAGTTCTC
>JAZGTI010001335.1:0-45683 GCA_036877585.1 Botia kubotai
TATTTATTTTTGTTGTTATATAACAACCAGATAACCATTGGCAATCAGCTACAGTGGATGTCATTTAGCCTAAATCAGTATTTCTGAAGCTGTTCGTGTCACCAGAATTTAAAGTATCAGAAATCAGGATTGTTTGTAAACACGCACTTTATTTAACTGTTTCAAGCTGGCGTTTATCCATAGTGATATATATTATACGTGGGTATAATGTGTGTAGTTTAGATGATTTTTAATAATAATTTCTACGGCTGTTTCAAAGTGCAGCGCAAAATTGCGCATTCAAAGCATTCGCGGTGTATCGTGTAGCAAATTTCAGTTCTTCATTGCCTGAGGCTGTTGGGTCTTAAAAAATGTGTGTTAAATATATCGTTGACAGAAGAGACCCGTCTTCTTCTGTACAAGACAAGAAAAAAATCGTGTTGTCAAAATGCACAAGTTCGCACGCAAGTCATCTTTTGATTTGATAATATATGCTGCTTGATTTTAGGCTTGTGAGTGCAAACCGTTCCATTAATACCAGAGATCTCTGTATTTAATACATAACCAGTGTAGTATGCATTCGGTGAAAGCATCAGCATGACTCTTGCTGCAATGATTAAATCATAGCATAGGCTTTACATTGCTTTTCTTCTGTGGAAAAGAAAAGGCATTATAGAGGTTACGCTCTTCACTATGCGCATGCATGTTTGTGTGCATACCCAGCCAACAATTTAAAGCCGTAGGAATGTTACCCTAACATTTCCTTTAAGTAACAAAAATGTTATTTGGAACGTTTTAGGAACATTCAAAACGTCCAGTTGTTTAGACATCGCATTAACGTTATTGCTTGGCTGTAAGACATATAAAATTTTAAAAGTTTTGATTCTGTGACATTTTTAAAACGTACCACTAACTACTTAAAAATAATTTTTGGTATATGATATATAATGTTAAAAAACATTCTACTAAATAAAAGCGATTTTTGATAACCCAAGGGAACTTTCAGAGAACATTAGTCAATGTTCTAAGACTGTTCTCGGTTCGCTAGGTATGTGTGCTTGTGAAGTCATGTTAGTTGTAATTGAGCATGCATCCCACTAACACATGCATCTGACCAGAAACAGGGCAGTCTGGTGCTGGGCTATAAGGGTGGCCACCCTGTTTAGATGATGTTACAGTGGCGTGGGATTGTTGAGGCACAGGCAGTTACCCGCTTACCCAGCTTTTCATTATACAAATCTGACTTATATTACTAATCATACCTTGACATAAAAGAGACTTTGAGGGTTTGATTGTGACTTTCGCTTGCCAAATTCAAACCAAATGTTTGTGTATTTCAGCCTTTATGAGACCCGGGCCCACAGCTCACTCCTGTCCAAGCCAAAGCAAATCATTGCATGTCTATCAGATCCATTTGACAGAGGCGCATGCTAATGTTTTAGACGTGTCTGTTTGAGCTCAAGTTTAATTCGTTTAAACTTACCGCTCGGGTTGGTTGTTGCCGGGTCATCCGGTTTGACCTGCTGGAGAGGGACTGAACGAGACTTGTGCAAAATGTTTAGACAAAACTAGCTATGTTGCACGCACTTGTTAACCTGCTTCAGGGCAAACGTTATCATATGTTTGCTGTTTATGTACAATATGTAGCTTGTTTCACACACACAAACATGTCTTTGAATGTTAGTGTTTAAATAATGTTTAGCATTTTAAGCAGAGGAACCAAGGTGTGCCGTTGTAGTACATAAATGCGTGCTCTGTGTGGCTTACACACTATATTTATATTTGTTGTAGCTGTGTAAATGCACGTGTGTGTTCTTTATTTAATTGTATGTTAATTGTATTGCTTGTGGTCAGAACAGTATTAGTTGTGATTCAGATTTGTACTCATCCATGATGGTCTGATTGTGAATGTAGACTATCAATAAGTAATAAGAATTTAAAATTATTAGCAATAATAAAACGATTAGCAATAAGACCGCATTTCAACGGCGTTTAAAAGAATCGCTGACCAGCTGCTTGATTTATAGTAACTGCTTGTTTATGTGATATTTATCTTTTCGAAGAAGCTTTTTCTCTTTCTCCCAATATTATTGCGCAAACCTTTGAAAAAAGTTCAGCAGTTAATTTGGAAGGACTTAAAATTGTAATTAATGACCAATGAATCTTTTTAGGGACAGTAAATGTATCACAATACTTCTGCTCGACAATACGTCTGTTGTCTGTCGTTTTAGACACTTTCTAAAAAATGTTTATTTGTATTATTATTAAATTTATATTGTTCAATGGGAAACAAAAACAAATAAGGAGGAAGAGGACAGAAACGTATTGCACACATTATAGTCTTAATGCCATGATTAAGAGAAAAAGAGAAAACTATGATCTCTTGTCTGTAATACACTTGAGACAGCGAGTATTGTACCCTCATGTTGTTTAACTTTTTAGTTTTTCCCAAAAGGAGATGTAAGGTAGAATGTTAGTGACTGACAGTCTCGGTCACCATTCACTTCCACTGTATTGTAAAAAAGAGCAGTGTAAACTTATTTTTAAATATCTTCGATTACATTAACAAAATAATGTCTGTAGGGTTTTGGAACTAAAACGAGGGTAAACTGTACCTTTCAGTTTTGGGTGAACTGTACCTTTAAAAGAGTCTGATTGTCTTGGCTTTTGGTCTCTTCTACATGCTAATAATTTGGAGACCGTTACTGAAGTCAGCCACAGACTTTGGTGCTTTGGTTGAGTGTAGCTAGATAATCCTTGCCCTCTCGCTTTTATTAAAACAAAACAAACTTTAGGGACATTTAAAATGATCATAATCAGAGGTGATGTGATAGTCTATACTTGTGTCCACAAATTTATTTTTTGAGTAAGGTAATACTCAGTATTTTCAGACATACTCCCACATAAAAATGTTGATTCAGCTCGTGAAAAAATGAGTAATTGACTTTAAAGCGGTCCTTGCATTACTGTTTCAGGTTTCCATGGTAATGCGTCTACTCCCACACACATATACAAACTCAGCACCGTTTGGTCACTCTGTAAAATGTGGCATTTGCACTCAGAAGTTGAATTCCTGCAGCTTGATGAATTTTCCGGAGCTTTCCTGGCGGATATTCTGTATTCACGTCTCAGAAAGTGCGGTGTGGCAGTATGTAGCGCTGCTATTATACATGATTAGAATTATAATAAAGCCTCAACTTTATCAGACTCTGTCAAAGCCTAAATATAAATATGAAGTTCACGCGCTGGACATGTAGGTGAATTATACACTTATAATAGAGACACGTAAAACAAGTTCAGTGCAGGCTGCTTCTGTCCACATGATGGCTTTGTTTCAGTTGCCTTGGCCTGCTGCGCTCAGTTGTTGACGTCAGCGATTGCATCACAGTTAAACTGCTGTGTTTCTGGACTGCGCAGTTACCTGCTGGTGCAAACAGCTCTCCCCCGAGTGCATTTGTTTTAAAATTTCTGCTCCTCTCTGTATATCTTTCTTTCTCTCTATATATCTGTCTTTTTTCTTTCTGTATCTCTCTCTCTCTCTCTCTCTCTTTCTTTCCCTCTCTCTCTCTCTCTCTCTCTCTTTCTTTCTTTCCCTCTCTCTATCTCTTTCTTTCTTTCCCTCTCTCTCTCTCTCTCTCTCTCTCTTTCTTTCTCCTCTCTCTTTCTCTCTATCTTTCTTTGATACACTCACACACATCAGTCAGTTTCTCCCACTGTGGCTCACTCACGCCCCCTCATATCCTATTCGACTTCATCCAACATCTTTTGGAGAACTCCTATGACATCAGAATGAGGCATACAGTAGATAAATTGATTGTGTGGGGAAACTGTAATGTTTACAGCTTGTTCCATTGATTCACAAAGTCCCGATGATCAACGCGCTGTGGTATTTCATCCCGGGCCATGGCATCACCATGAGCGTTTCTCAGTATCAGTCACCAAGCTTCGACGCGCCAGCTCGTTGTAATGGAGGCCATTGAATCATTGCTCACAAATGGGTCCCAGGATGATTTGCTCGAGTGTTGATTCAGCTTAATTTGGCTGGGAATTGATGAATTTATGAGGTTATTTTCTCTGAGAAAGATGCGGTTGGAGGAGACATCATTTTTGGAAAGTCTGAAAATATGAGCGAGGGCGCATTCAAAACCGAAACGTTTTAGCATCTAATACTTAGAGTAGCGTTTGATAAAAAAATATTCGTGTGGCTTTAGAGACTTACAGCTTCTTATTATGGTTTGGAACCATTCCAGAAAACTTTTTCAAACAATCTGGAAAACCTCAATGTACTCAATCAATGCTGTGGTAAAACACGGGGACATTGGTGACCTTTATTACCGGTTGAATTAAGACTACAGTTTATGTTTATCTTAGACCATCTGTGATGTCATAGCCCATGTCCAGTTTTGTGTTATTTATGTTTGTGGGATGTAAAACACGGAGCCAAAGAAACGTCTCAAATCATCTTTCATTTCAAGGGCACGACGGTCCTGCCAATCCAACCCTCAAACCAATCATTCTGTTAAAACATATTATCTGGTTTGAATAAGTGTCGAAATATCCCTGGAATACCAGAGGAAATCTGCTCCGGACCCGGGCTTAAACGGAGGAAAAACAGAATTGGCTCCGATGTGTCATCATAAAATGTATTTTTAGCTTGGACCATGTCTTGAGAATCACTCATAAAAATGCGCCCACACTCTCCAAACTTTTCCCTCCTGCTTTTTGATATAGGGGTCGAATTCCTGCCTGATGTGAAATGGATCTGATTGTTTTGCCTGCTCTCTCTTTCCCTCCGACTCCGTACTGAGATGAAGGGGCTGCTCACTCTCACCGTGTGCCAGGGGGACGTGCCACAGCTAACCGCACGTCCACACGGCCCAAATTACTCATGCATTTTTAGACGGCAGCAGCAGCGTCTCCAGACATCTCCGCGCGTGTGACTGTGCACGCGGGTGGCTTTTTGATTTACATTTCGACAGTGGCACTTGCTGTTCTTGGCCACGGGCTGGGTTGCTTCATCAAAGAAAAATGCGGGTGATCGGCGTACCCCGCGTGTCTGAAGAGGATGTGAAGTCCCCTAGAGACGTCTAGGTGTCCGTGACCCCTTCTCTTCCCTACGGAGGTGCATTTGAGTCAGGGGTCCGGTGGGCTGGCGGATCCAGTGTTGGTTTAGTGTTAAAGTTAACGGATGGTGATCAAGTTCCCGCTGGCTTTTGTAACAATACAGCTGTTTGTTTTTCTGCTCCGCCCAGTTCACTTGCCTTTAATAGAAAATAAATATGGAGATCTACTCCAATGCCAAGTTCCCCGGAGGGTGTTTTATTAGAATAAGTATTATTCTTTTATATAAAGAAATGCCAGGAAGATTACAGCAGATTCTCGGTACAAACAAAAGCTCCAAACCGCTGACTAACTTATTCAGAGGCTGTTGCGAATGTGGACAGATTCATAAGAAACAACTTTGCTGCCAGTCATTAGACTCTCCAGCGGATACGGAATGAATCTGGTTTTTACAAGTCTGGGCACATCAGCGAACCAGCGGCCGTCCAATCGAGCGCTGGCTTCGTCTGAGTGGTCAAAAACAATTGAGCAAACATCGAGTGCCGTTTCGTTCCTTTATTAGCTAAGAGCAGAAGTCGTTCCAGCAGGACTCGGTTATATCCTTTCGGCTGTTCGGTAATCTCAACATGCCAGGAAGCTGCCACAGGGCAGTGCCCGTTCAGTCTGCGATCTGATTGGCTGGAATGACCCCCGAGCACTATGAAATCCATTATAAAGTCTAATAGTCCAGTTTATATTCTTTATTACTGGTTGTTAATAAAGCGCAGAGTTCTGGAAGAGTTAGTTATTCTCTGGTCCTCTAGTGATCCAGCACCAACTGAGTGTAATATTACATTACGCTTAGGGATTTCAGAAGGCTAATAACCTGACGTGGGCTCCGAACGCTAGTTGTTTATTATGAAAACACTTCAGTTTTATGAACAGATCTGGATTATGTGATGGGAGCCATTCGTCTTTACAAAGTTGAACGCTGTAAAATTTATATTCGGTCTGTTTGCATGTATGGGTACTGATGGTGGAGAAAACAGGATTGCTGCTATGCACAAAAAATCCTTTATGTGTTTATTTTCTTTTACTAGCTTTTTGTCTAGTGAAGTTCTCCTGCAGACGCAGTGACTCGTAGAAAAAACATTTCCCCGCTATCCCAGTTGAGCGCGAGTCAAATAAACTTGACCTTTTGCAGTTCAAAGGTCAAGAAAAGGAACTGACAGACAATTAATAAATATTGCGAGGCAGACAGTTCACTGGAAGCATAAAAATGTCTTTATATTTTCACTAATGCTTACTGTACGTTTTCTTACAAAGGTCAAATATTTTCGCTAATGCCAGACATCGTAGAGCGGAGCTAATAATATTGTGTTGTAAGTCATCATCTGTTTGTCACATGATCCAACCAGAACCAATCAGATTTATCCGGGCATCTGCAGTCACGAATCAGCAAGCTTTGGGTTACTTCCTGTTTCCGTTGTGATTGGCTGTTGGATTACTGTGAGGGGAGACATGCTCAAAGCGGGGTTAAAGGAACACCAAACATTATTAAACTTGTCTCAGTCAGACTGCACTTATGTCTCATCTCCACACACTGCTCTGGGATATTTACTCAGATTTAAGGCATAAATTGAAATCAGCAGTTTGGCAGGTTAACATTCAGAGACTAAGATGCCAGTAAATGATAAGAGGACACAATTTCCCATGACACAGACTGTCTGATATGTTTTTCCTAATCCCTCTTCATTTCTATGGTATGGGAACTTCTCTGAAATAGACTGGTGCTCTGTTCCATAACCTAGTGAGCTTTCTCCGTAGGCAGTATTTGAGGCATTGCGCTCACAACATGAAGGCTGTTCCAGAAGGTCTCTTAGAAGGCAGCATAACTTTACTGTGCTGCTTAGTGAGATACTTGTAATGGCCACATTTATGTTCCCAGCTGACAATTGTAGGTCATAAGAATGTTTCCATTAAATAACAATAACTGTAAAAATGTTAATAAGAGCGTTATTCAAACTGTTTAAATTCTGTAACATTTTTTAAAAACGTTTAACTAACAATTTAAGAATAACGTTTTGATATATGATATATAACATTAAAAAATGTTCTACTAACATTACTGCAACCACTTTTGTGATAACTTTGATAGAACAATTAGAAAATGTTAATCAACGTTCCTTGTTAGCTTGGTTAGGCAGCATGTATCCACTCCCAGAATGCACTGCGGTGAGCTAAAAAACAGAGAGAACTTTTAGAGAACTTTGGCCAACGTTTTGAGAACATTCCCTTTTAGCTGAGACATTGGTTTTAATCTGAATAGTATTGTTATGTACACTGTACAGCTTTACAGTTCAACACATACAGACAAGTAACTAGAATCCCTAATAAGCCACTGGAGTTATGTCTGCGATAGCTCGTAGGAAAGCAGAGCGTGAAGGCAGAGAAATTAATGCGTCCCGGCCCTTTAACAGGCTGAGAGGAATTTAAAGAATGAATGTTGACTTCAGCTTTTTACAATTTGCACTGAGTTTGCTGACTTATCACTTACCACAAATATTTCCTCCACTATTTCACCCTTTAAGCTCTGACCACAATCTCACAGATGAGTTTTCCAGGGTCTGGCCTGTGCCAAATGTTCCATCAGAGTCACTGCTTTGTGTACTGTGTGTGTGTGTGCGTGTGTGTGTGTGTGTGTGTGTGTGTGAACATACCCATCCCGCTGTATTAAATGTGCCATGAAAGCTGAGATACTTCTCCAGTGTTTATGTAACATTAATTCCACTGTCATATGTGCCATTAATATGAGAAATAAGACATGCCATTGTGACAGACTTCATTTTGCTTATTTTTTCCTTTCTGCCGGGCTCACTTGCTTCTAGAATTCACCATTTGGGTGCAGATCTAATGTACTTTTGTCATCACATTACACACTTAAAGATCTCTAAGGGACGCTGCTATTGGCAGCCAAAAGAAATAGCGTCAGTAGAAAACTATAGGCGGATCGTGGCGCAAATACGGCAATCAGAGGGACGAAGCAGAACTAGCGTTAGATCAGGGGTCACGGGGTCATCCGTCCGTAAGTGACGGAGCGCGGAATGCTTTCTGAGGGCGTCTGTCATGCGTAACGCTCGTGTCTCAAGCGCGTGTGTTTCTCATTGAGGTAACACATGTGAGGGAGGGTGTACGTTGTTGCATCATATGGAAATAGAACAGAGGCGTGTGTGTGCGTTTGTGCGTCTGCGCCTGATTGTCTGTTACAGGCTCATGTGCGCTCGATATCTCCGTGGAGAAAGTGGAAAAAGAAAACAATCTCAGGCTAATCAGAACCAGGTCACTGTGCTGTCCGGGCCTCGCCTGACATTTATGGCCTTCTTTTGGCTCCACGCTCGCGCTTTACAGCACGGAGCTCCGCGTCACCATATAACTGATTTGCTGGCGTCCCTAAATCTACACATAAAGCAACGCCTGACTTCACAAGGTTCCTATTTAAAGAAAAAAGATGTCATGCAACAGGAAACAGTTCCTTTATATCACTTACAGTTTCTGACAACAATATTCGGAGAAGAAAAAGAGGGAAATCTGGCCGGAGGTGCGGTATGTGTTCTGAGTCATAACAGTTCGGCTTTTCTGTTTTCTCGTTTAAATTCTCTCTCTTTTGTGTTTCTTTTTACTGTTGACGTGATTCTCGTCCTAAAAAAGTCAAACAGCACGTAGACTAACGCCGATAAAACCCCAAAAAAAGAATATGTGTCGTGAATGACCTAACAGCTTTGTGTTTTAAAAACTGAAATGAAGTAAGGCAGTATTAAAGCCCTGACAGCCAGGTGCTGTGGAGTTGGCCAGCAAATCTATTTCTCAGGCCAGCTGGAAAATGAGTTGCAGAATTTATCTGCACCCTTTTCCCTTGACAAATTATTTTATTGTTCTCGCACAGTTGGTTTGCATTTATTCCTTTGGCTAACGATAGGCTAAGGCAGCGTTACATAGCGCGTTACATAGCGAACGCGCCCAACTGGGGCCTTTCCCATAATGACAAAGCATATTTGCTCTCCGCGCTGACAGAAAGACAGATCGTCAGTTTAATGCTAGCTGATCCTCAGGAACTTGCGGCGTCGTGAATCATCAAAAGGGATTTTCTGATCTCTCATGACTGCAAAATAAAGAAATTACATTACAATACAAAAATCTTGCCTCGGGATACCTGAAAGCACAGCTCACTTACCCAAAGGTCACATCTTATGCCAGGTTTAATCGGATTACAGGACCGTTCGCGATATAGCAATGTTCCAGCCCACTGTAGATGGAGAGATACTGGCGTTATAACGGTCTGCGTACTGCACTCTACCTGACCCAGGCACAGTAGACGAGAGTTAGGCTGCTAATCTTTTACAAATGCTGTTAGTCTCCAATACCAGGCTTTCTCAAAGATGACCGAGTCAAAACAGCCTCTGTTTCTCAATGAGTCTCCGTTGAAAATATGTCTGAATCAAACAGTGACTAACGCATAACTTCTGTCTAGAGGGATCCTTTGCAAACGATTGCGCCTTACCGGAGACGCTGGCCGCGTATCTGTTCCTGTTCACATTCATCTGGAGAATCTGGTTTCACTTTAGAATCGGCACACTTATTTTCAAGGATGTTACAGAGTGGAGACAGTGAACCGCTCAGAGGATCGTAACGTCAAAACAAAGTGTTGTGGGGCGTTACCATTACAACTAATAGTAGAATATTTCATAATTAATTTAATTATGTTACTTTGTTTTGTGAATAGTAGCACACTAAATTAGGATTAAGTGCTATTTTTGTCTTGCTGGAATCTTAAACATTGGAAGTGCTATGAAACGATTGTAATGACAATGAAAATGTTGAGCAAAGCAAATCCACAGCTGCTCTGAGGCAACGCTTCGATTCGGATTTTGTTTGCCTCAGGTTGATTCTGCTAAACCTGAATCAGATTCTGAATCAGATTTCTTTTAATAACCAGCAGTATTTTATAGTAAATCTTGGGATGGGCTGTTTCTTCCCAAATAGGGAACGACTACCCAGCGAACAGGGAACGTTTTTAGAATGTTGGCTGACGTTGTCTAAAAGTTCTCTCAAAGTTCTAACGCTATATATCATACACCATTCTTAAATAGTTAGTGGAATATTTTAAAAGTGCGATTAAATAACACGTAATAGCATTAATACAATATCAAAAAACTGCACATGTTGAACATTCCTAAAATTTTCAAAATAACGCTTTAACATTTTTGTTTTACGGAAACGTTCTTACCACCTAAAACTGTTGACTGGGTCGCCTGTTTGATTACAGAACTCGCATTACACGTTTTCCAAAGTATATGTATGTTTTTGAGTTTTCACTGAGATTTATGCTTCGATCAGTCGAAACATGATGTCAAGAGGAAGTACTTGAGAAGAGATCTGACACATCTCCACGAATCTGTTTTTTGACATGAGTTACAGCATTTTCAGCCAAATCACTCATTAAACTAGCAATCCTCTCTTCATAGCGTTACGACATGTTTTGACAAACATCTTATCAGAAAAGGATACGCAGAGAAATGATGAGAGACATACGACTTCATTTTAAAGGCCTTTTGGTCCCCCCACGCCCTCCTCCCCTTCAATTCGAAGCAGGAGCTTTCAAAACATGTTTCTCATTCCATGTCACCAGATCGCTGCCAACCGCACATCTTGAAGACGACTTGCAGTTGTATTTTCTTATGTTCTCTTTGTTTACATGGGGTTAGCCGCATATTCAGATCGCTTTGTGCCTTAATTGACTCCATATAGTTTTGACTCGACTCCAGTGACAAATGGAAAGATTGTCTCTGCCAATTAGTCGATGGCAAAGAAATCGAGGGAATCCGGCGAAGCGCTCGATGTGCGTAATAACTTTCGGCATGAACACGGCAATCGTTTGTATGTTTTTGATGTCGTACATGTTTTTTGATCATTATCTGAGTGGCTTTTGTTTTGCTTGCTCGTTTTGATAAAGCTTACGTTTAAGGAACACAATGTCAAGAGATGTTTAAAGCTTGTAACGCTAAAGGAACGCAAGCGAGTCGGCGTATTCGAGTAATGGATTTCGCATGTGCGGGCTTGCAAAACAGGCTATTAAATGTGTTGAGAAGTTAATATTTCATTAATATTTCAACTTTCAAGTCCTTTTTAACTAGACGTGCCACTGTGAAATATGTAAGTGCTTTCCTTCTCTTTATCCTCTGAAGTTAGTTTGAAAGTCAAATCATGAGCAGGACCTTGACTGAGCAAACAGCAGCCACTGTAAAGGAAATTCATTTCATATTTTAGGCCGAACCAGACACAAGGTAAAATGCGGTGAGCTATAAGATGAACAACACTGACTACTGTAAAATATCTCGGGTGTAACATGTCGTCAGGGCTTATTAGGCCTGCTGATAGACAGACAGAAACAATTTCCCAGCTAAGAGGGAATGTTCTCAGAACATTGGGTAACATTCTCTAAAAACGTTCTCTAAAAACTCCCAAAGGTATCAAAAACTAGTAATGTTAGTAGAACATTTTTTAGCAGTATATAAGTAATCGGTCAAAAATGTTATTCTTTAGTTGTTAGTGGAATGTTTTAGAAATGTTTGAATTTGAAAAAATAACGTTTAAAGCAATAGCGTTAAAACAACATAAAAACATTAAAAATTTTACTTTGAAAGTTCTCGGAACGTTCAAATGTCCAGTTTTGTGTTGCTTAATTGAAAGGTTATGAAAACGTTCTCACAACCTTAAATTATTAGCTGGGTTGACCATCAGCTGGACTTCAAATCACAAGCACAGCGCAGCCTTTTCTACAAGTCTCAGGAGCTCTGCAGTGCAGTAATTAGCGAGCAAATTATTAGTGTATGTTCACTACAGCTAGCCAAAACTCACTCAATTAGCAGCACCAGCAACCTGCAATGGGCCATTTTTAAAACATGTTTGTATTAGCGATGAGGTAAAATGGCAAGAATTCATATTTCACCTCAGATTTTGCTCATGAAAATAAAAAACACTTTGGGGTTTTTTTTCTTGCAAAGAAAACAAATATTTGCATTTCAAAGCCCCTTCGGAGTGAAATGAAAAACAAACTCTTTATGGGTTTGGAGTCTATTTTGGAAAAGTTCAGGGATGAAATGAATATGATTTATAGTTTATAAACGCACGGCTAATGCCAGGTTGTGTGAAAAAGATGATGTTAAGTCATGCCTGGAGCCCTGAGAGGGAAGAAAGAGCCACAGAAAAACGAGCTGAACTGATTTTTAGTGCTGTTTGTGATGCGTACGCCAAACTCCCCTAGAAATCGACAACTCTGGATCAGTATTCAAACAGTAAACCTGAGTCATAACTCAAGGCGCTTTATTGTAGTGACGTTGTTTACTGCATGTAGTAAAAACAGTAATCAAGCGAACAGAGACGACACTGGGGCTTCACAGCCACTGTTCTTTAAACATTCTTCCAAAGTTATCAAAAAACATTACAGTTACTAGCTGTATGTTTTAGCAGTATGTGCTAGCCACATACAGTAATGCTAGTAAAACTTTTTTTAATGTTATCATGTATCAAACATGTTATTCTTGGGTTGTCTGTGCAATGTTTTAAAAACATTACAGTTTTAAAAAAGTTTGAAGAACGTTCTTATAACCAAGCGATAAATATAACACAAAGTTTAAAAAACTTTCTCGAACATTCGAAACAACATTTTTATGCGTATAACAGCGTTACATAATAGAATTGTTATGGAAACATTGTTACAACCTATAAGTGTTAGCTGGGTCTGGCCTACCGAATGCTTACATAGCGAGAATACGTTTGCTATTAAAGCGCGCTGGCGGTGGGCTGGACGTGTCTCCTCAGCTGGATATGACTGGCTGTCAGTTTAAACACCCCATAATTTACCACCTTCCCCTACAAACCGTATCACTGGAGTAAGATTGAAAGAATTTCCATTAAAATCACCCCATGATGTCCTGCTTTTTTATGCATACCGCCTCCATCTCCTGCCTTTTTTAGGGCTCCGCAGCCCTCATTTCTCAAACCGGCAGCCGGTGTGTTTTTCCTGACCAGGGGCTCCCGCGCTGACGGATGCCCAACCTTCTCTTCTGCTCTCTGGGGACGCCTGCATTGTGAGGGCCTCGTTTGATGTGTGATGATGTATATTGTCTGGTGATATGTCCTCTCTCAGGTTACCGGGGGCCTGAGCAGAAGAGGAGTTATACGAGGCGGTTGGTTCAAAGTGTGTTTTTGGTTTGTGAGGGTTATTCTCCACAAAACAAAAAGAGTCACATTGTTTTGCCCACTTCCTTCACGTGTGGTTTGAAATTCTGCGCAAGTTGAGAGCTGATACGTTCTGAGAATACTAAGTGCGTATTTGGGCCCCGTGCGCTCTCCTCAAGTCCTGGGAGATGTTTGGCGATTCACAGACTTCTGCGAGTCAGTTCTTTTGCATGTTAAGCAGTGATCATTAACTTGAACTTTATTATGATTCATAATTCAGATTCGAGCGAATGAAGGGTCAGGCGTGGATTTCTTGACAGTTATATTTATTTCTGCAGTCACAGTGGCTTGAATTACTCCATTGTGTTCTTCAAAGGCTGAAACCGTTTTAGCCACGGCCATGATGTTTGACTTGGAGGATGCTTTGATTGTGACTAAGTTAGTTTGCCATTGCGAAGGAAACCGGAGTGCGGCCAGATCCATCATCTGTTGTGAATTTTCAGATAACATTTGTTTGGGGGATATCAGTAGGGATTATGTTCTTGTTTTCGGCTTGGACTGGTCATCCCGGCGTAGTGTAATGAGAGGGCGCGAGGCTTTAAGTGGGGGGTTCGAGGCAGGAAACATGAAACGAGATGAATAATCAAATAAAAATAAAAGCTTCCTTCTCTGCCCCAGTCGTCAAAGCAAATTGTTACTCTTAAAAGAGAAAAAAAGGTCCTTTTAGGAGAAACGTGAGGAGAAGTCATTTCTTAATCATCAAGACGACTCAATACCCTCAGTGAGGGTGAGTTTGGTAGTAACATTTTACCCCGGTCCCTGCCAGAGACTTCAAAGCCAAACCAATTATACAGATTGCTTTGAACGTCTTATTCCGAAAGAAAGGTTTTATTATTTTTCCTCCCCTAAAACAACCATAACACAAAATAAGAAATGAAATATGACTCTCTGTTGTGTTCCTCACGTAACCATCTGTTTTCTCCCCCGTCTAATAACAAGGGTTCCCTCAGAGGTTTCCCGGCAGCGTGAAACTGCACAGATAACAAAAGAATGATTTTCAAATGTTGTTTTATTTAATTACAGCTCAATTCTGGCCACTTAAACTGTTATGGGAGTTCCAGCGCTTTCCTTGTCGATCACGATCATTTTCAAATATATATCCACAAATGGTTGGTAGTTTAACGAAAAAGTAGATCATAAGCCGTGTGAAACCGGTAATGAACTTCAAACGAGTGTAAAGTGTACGGGAAGAGGTTGCAGAATCATGCTGTTCGAGGTTACTGTCATGTTTTGCGGTCGAATTTGGCCTCAGTCATTTGAGTGGAACTTCCTGCCATGTGTGTTCAGTCGAATTCTCTCACATTCAAGCCTGCTTGTAAATATATTGTCGGAAGCAGCCAATGGGAGCGCTCATTAACGTGTGCCAACACAGTTGTGTACAGAGTGTGTCTTTGGCCACGGGCAGTAAAAGCCCAGCTAACAGGGAACGTTCCAGAAACGTTGGCTAACATTTTCTAAAGTTATCAAAAGCGTCCTTACAGTAATGTTTGTAGGATGTGTTTTTAACCTCATATGTAATATATCAAAAACTTTCATCTTATTAGGTTGTTCGTGGAACATTTTAAAAACATTACAGAATTGGAAAACATAGTGTTCTTATAACCAAACAATAATGTTAATTTAATGTCTAAAAAAATTGGACATTTGGAATGTTCCTAGAACATTTTTGATACTTAATGGAAATGTTAGGGAAACGTTCTTACAACCTAAAATTGTTAGCTGGGAGGTCAGCCATCAAAATGTATGTAAAATATGTCATGTAAAATGTCCTCGCTCATGTATTTGTTTTACATGGTGTGGTGCTCACTGGACATTAGCTGTCATATCTTAGGAATTCTCCTAATTAAAATATTAATCCTGACTCGTTACAATAGAGGAATTTGCGCTTAGAACGTTGGAAGTGGTACAAGACTGTGTTTCACTTTTAATTACAAGGGTTTGTTTTCATAACAAGGATTAGGCGAGAAACCTTATTATTAAGTCACAACCCTGACAGGCCGATTTAATGTAAAAGGATATTTTGCAAATGGAATTAATTTCTCATAAGCTTTGCAGGGAATTCAAGAATATTTAAGTATGACTTAACCAAAGCCTTTAGTTTCAGAGGAAAGCTCTATTTCTGTTCAAACATGGCCTGTTTATTTTGTCACAACAGATTTATATAAGTACAGTGATTGTTCCAAGCGCTGACTATAGAATGAAGGCAAACACACCGATGCATACAGACACAAACATGTAAAGTTACAAAAGACGCTGTCACATGGTTGCATGTAATGCAACGCATACAGTCACACGCAGTTGTAGTGCAGCAGTATCCTAGAACCTCTGAGGTCCCAAAGTTCTTTTGTTTTTACAGAGCCCCAAAGAGCCGTTCGAAGACCATTAAAACCAGAACAGCAGCTTATGACGAGGAGCCCCGAGTCTTCATGTTAAAGCTGTGCATTTTTACTGCACAAGACGCAGGAATGCGGCTGACACATTTTACATTGTAATCACCCCAGTGTTCCGCAGTCTATAGAGTTCAGTGGGCCTGTTGTAAAATTATTTCCCGTAACCTCATCCTGTTACGTGGACCGTAAAACGAGACCTTTTTTATGAACCCGTTTCTTACTACTGTTTATTGTAAAACAACATTCTCATTGTATTTTTACACTGTATTCGTTTTAAAGATAGTTAATGTGATTTAGCTCACAAAAAGAATTTCAAAGGGTCGTTCGCCTCTAGTTTACGGTACTTCCTGTCTGGCGCTAATGTTTTCTTTAACTGCACGGGCTTGGACTCTAATATTGTCCTCCAAAGGTCCACCTAGCTCAGAACACTACACATTTAAATATGTGCGACATTTGGCCATGCTAAAGTCAGTGAGGGTGTTATGGGTGGTTGCCAGGGGGTTGCTATGCAGCTGCTAAGATGCTCTGACTGTTTTTTAGTCATTGCTATGCTTTTTCAAAGGGTGGATGTTAGGTGATTGCCAAAGTCAATAGATCTTATGACATCAAGCGTGCCCATCATGAGATGAGAATCTGGAGTCATCGACTCCATCCCTTGCACAATAGCCATCACCACATCTCGGCCAGGTTCTGCAGCACCACCCTGATCCAGCCTCACCCGCTGCTTACTGGAAACCAGAGCGATGGTGGTCCAAATCCACCCACGTCAATCCACAGAGGACAGACTCCCAGACTCCTCCAGTGACAGCCTATCACCAGCAGGTGGTGGCATGCCCAAGTGGAACCCAGTAATTACTAGAAAGGTATAGAAGGTCAACATTGACCATCTTGTCTGGAGGCACATCAAGAACTCAGTCACAGTCGGAGCAGATTTTCTGTTTGAGACTTGAGGCCTTTTGTGCCTTTGTTAGGTGTTTATGTCTGTTTGTGCACATGTGCTGGGAGTGTGTGTCCCTGTAAAGTCTTTGAAAACACCATGTAATGCTTTAATCACTGTGAGTCTTGATTTATAAGGTTTCTTCGTCCAAGTATGCGGTTAGGTCATTGGACCGTAGGCGTGGCACAAGCACTGTTTGGTGTTTGTTTGTTTTCAGTAGTCTGCGGTCAGCGTCGGACTGTTTTAGAAGCCGAGGCCATGACAAAATCAGCAAGCAGCTGCATCTGTCCCTGTTAGCACTCGCTAGCAAACAATAATATAAAGGAGCTTGTCTGAAGATACTGTGCTTTAAACATATTATGCGTGACTTCATCTTAGATGTGTGTCTGTCTGTCTCTCTGTCTGTCTTATCTTTTTGTCTGTCTCTCTGTTTGTCCATCTGTCTGTTTATCTTTTATCTATCTATCCATATTGGCCACTATATTGAGATCACATGACCAGCAGAGCAGTAATATAATAGATGTCTCGCTATTATTGGACACGTTAATCTTAATTGGCATTTTTAAAACCACGACATCAGAAAACCTCAAACTGCTTTCAATCGATTCTTCATCCATTCCAGGTGTCAGTTTGCGCTCACACTCGTTTAACGTTGGCTTCAAAATATATTTTGTTACACTGGACTTTTTTTTCCTCCACAAAAGTGAAACACAAACCAGGATTTGTCCTCGTATAGAAACTGCCATAACAAACCAATTTCATCCTCATGAAAAAACATCATGTCTGGTGGTACCAATAATCCAGCAAGAAAAGCACTCATTTCAGTCCCTCATAATTGAATCAAGTTTTTTCCCTGCTGCCCTTACAGGGCCTTGCACCTGTTTAAGTGAACCTTTTCCCAGACTTTATTTTTCATTTAGTTGTACCCTCAGGTTTTCAATCAAACCTCCATTACTAAGCAAACAAATAAGTTCCGGGTCTGGAGTGTGGAGACACAAATATAGACATAACTTATGAGAGCCAAACATGGAAAAGACTCGTCTCTAATACGCAACATCTGCCAAAGATGCTCAAGAGAATCCAGCATAAGCCCACCACTCAGGCATCAGCCCACTTAACCAGAACATTCTCAGAACATTGTCCAATGTTCTCTCAAAGTTCTCTCAAAGTTCTCTGTCTTCATAGAATGTTCTTGCAGTAATGTTACTAGAAGGTTTTGTAACGTAATATATCATATATATCAAAAAGAGTTGTTCTTAAGTTGTTAGTGGAATGCTTTAAAAATATTACAGAACTAACCAATATTTCAATAACATCCTAAGCCATAATGTTAACAGAACGTCTCAAGAATCGTATGTTTTAAACGTTCCTGGAACGTTCAAAATAACATTTCCAATGTTTTTGTTACTTGATGTTGTTCATACAACCCAATATTGTTAACTGGGAACTGACCTGATGGGAGGACGAGAACTAAATGGGAACTGGAAACAAAGACATGAAACGCGAGGAAGAACCGACGGTCATTAACCGTTTAAGTGCTGATGCTGTGATTTATGGCACTGAAGGGCCTCGAGTAGAAGTGTCACAGAGCATTTCCACATGCATCTGTCTTGCGGTTTTGGCAGCTTGTTGTTCTCCGGGCTCACATGCTTGACGTGCATTAGAGTTGATACACACATACATGCGCTGACACACACGCACACACATGCATGATCCCCCCCCCCCCTCTCTACAGTATTCCTGAGAACACACATCTTCAGACATCTGCTTTCCATTGCGAGCATCTCGGAGGACTTGAACGCATTAAATGCTGGCACAAGCTCGGTCTCACTCCAGCACTTAATGCTGCACTTAGGTGACTTGAAAGGCAGGAGGCGAGAATTGTAGAAAATGAAGTGTCACCGAAATAAAAAATCGCCTGAGATTACCGCCAATTACAGGTAATAATGGCCGACCCATCTGCTGATCAGATGCAGAGCGAGTCCGCTGCTGGGGTTTATGGGTAGCCAGTAACGCCGTGTCCTCGTCTACCGTAGGGCACTGTAAACGATGCTTAAAAACCCAAAGTCACTTTGCTGTGCAATTGAACACAATCAGGTAGCTGAAGCTGCAGCTTAGCACGTTGAGCAATGGTGAGCAATACATCATATACTGTATTATGTATTGTTATGTTACTGTAATATAATATTATAATATATAAATATAATACGTAGTATTTTGAAGTATATTTTTTGCAATTATTATACTAAAAATATATTTGGGTGTGCAGTCCAGAACACACACACACACACACACAGGTTTTCATCTTTTATGGGAGCAATTTTATTATTTGCAGTACTGGTTAGATACTGTTATTCATAATTAATTGCTCTGTACATGTTATTTTAACAATTACAACAGTGTTAAATCTAATCAAACCGAACGCATGTGCAATATGATGATTGCAGGTATATAATGTATATAATGCACATGCAGGCTAGATACTGTAGCACGGGAGGGTTTGCTGCTGTTGTCAGTTTAGACCGTTTATACCTTCTGAATCTGTACATGTGTAACAAGAGCATGACAATGGAAGCGTTTTCCTCTCTGATCGTGTTCTTGTGTTGTTGTGAATGGGGCCAGAACATCGGGCTGGTCTCCATCACGAATCTCTGCTCTGCCCTCAGGTGTAACTGGCAGCGCGCGGCAGTGATTTCACGCCCAGAACTGTCATTCATAATGGCTTCTGAACGCTGGCAAATCTGCTCCCTCCCTTACTTTCTCTTTCATTTGGTCATGGATCAGAAAACAGAGAGAAACGCTCTTTGTATTGCGCCTGTTTTCCAGGTACGGATGAGAGCCAGTGTGTTGGAATCGCTGTCTGCCGTTTGATTTCTCTGTGTGAGGTGCAGATGTGAACTGCAAGAAGGGCTTTTCTGACGTGGATGGTTAACACAGAAGTTCATGCAGTGACATCATCTCCCCGCAGTGATGTTTTGTACTTCATGAAACACTATTTAAACGGCATTTTTTATTTCATTTATATTAGCGTACATGCAGTGACCGGCAATAAAAAAAACTGTAAACCGGTTATAATAGATGGAAAATGTGTTGGAAATATTTTTCGTTATTTATTAGGTGGTATAAAAATGTAACACATACAGTCAACCCAGCTAACAGGGAACATTCTCAGAACGGTATCTCACTAAAAGTTCTCCCAAAGTTATCAAAACATTTATGCAGTAATGTTAGTAGAATGTTTTTAACATTATATGTCATATATCAAAAATGTTGTTTTAAAGTTGTTAGCGGAATATTTTAAAAATGTTACAGAAAATAATGTTTGAGTAACGTTCCAAGTAACCAAGCGATAACATTAATACAACATCTACAAAAATGGAACGTTTAAACAGTCGTAAACATTTAAAATAAAATTTTTTACGTTTTTGTTATTTAATGGAAACATTAGGGAAACGTTCTTATAGCCTAAAATTGTTAGCTGGGAAAGCCTTGACCTAGTGGTTATCAGATGTGTTGATAGCAACTTGATAGCAAACAAATACAGTCATTTATCTTAAGATACAAATGTTTCTTTAAGTGCAGGTACTTAAAGAAAAAAAAACATGTTTCTTGTGCTCTGCATTTGTATGATTGTTCGAGTCTGTTTCTCATTGTCGTTTTCTTTGTCCCAGCTTTCAAAACTGGAACGTTCACAAACATTCACCTTCTCACAAAAACCAACATACAATGCAATACCCAGCCCTGAATTACCGTGGCTTATTCAATATAAATCGCATCTAAAGTTCTGTCCAAGTTTCCAAATGTAGATGAGATTCACTTATTCAGCGTTGCTGAGACTAATTTTGGTAATGCACCAGAGCATTGTGTTCTAAATCTCCCCATAGTTTGTTCTGTACGTAAAACCAAGGTTGTTAGTGAGGACTTGGATCCGAGCTGATGTAACTTGGAAGCTGGTTTGGAGTTGGACAATAATACGTTAAGTGAGACATATGGAGTGTGAACCATTTTGATGTCAAGAATGCTTGATTCTGTTCCATTTGCCTCATCTTTTACAGGTTAAATGTGCACATGTCTTTATTGCCCGAGGTTGGGGAGAAGCATCTAAGCTCTAATCATCACCTTTACAGGGCCGAATAGTTTCATCTGCTAGTCATGATGTTTGTGGTGCAGAATGCCTCAGAGGTTCACCTGATATTTTGACAAAAGTGCATTATGTTCTTCCTTTTCTCCTCTGTTTCTCAAGGTTCCCTGAATTTGTAGTTTTTATGGCTACATTTTCTGAACTTTGGGGCTAACATCAAAACCGCTTTCACGAACTGCCACTTGAGGCTAGAATTCAAAGAATCGTGACCCAGATATGATATTGGGCAATTTTGAGAAGCTGTAGAACAGATTTGTGCTGAAAATTCCTGTGGCTTCTGGCTGTACCCGGCTAACAATTTTAGGTCGAAAGAACGTTTCCCTAATGTTTCCATTAAGTAACAAAAACTAAAAAATTTTAAATGTTATTTTGAATGTTCTAGGAACGTTTAAAACATCCAGTTTTTTTAGGATTAATGTTGGTCTTGCTGGTTATAAGAACGTTATTCAAGCATTTTTTAAATTCCATAACGTTTCAAAAAACATTCCACTGACAATTTACATTTTGGTATAGCTATATAATGTATAAGAAACATTCTTGTAACGTTACTTCAGGAACTTTTGCTAGATAGAACTTTTAGAGAGGGCTAGCCAACGTTCTGAGAACGTTCCCTATAAGCTGGGTATTCTCTGTGCACCTCTAAAGGCTTTTGGTGAAACAGGTTTCCAAAATAAGTTTGAAATATAGGATGTCCATCTGCATAGCAGTGCACTAATAAGTTGACAAGGGCATAAGAATAGCACGTACTTGAAAGAACACGAGTCGCTGTTTGTGTAAAACAAGCTATTCCAACATCATTGACAGAACTCGCAATCCTGTCACGATGAAGCAAGAAATCCTTGGCTTTCGCCCGGCGAGCGGTGATGTTATACACAAACACAGTTTGACGTTCCAAATGTGGAAACGCTAAGCCAAGGATAAATGATCCAAGATTTAATAAACAACTACTATTGTTTTTTGAAAACTAGTATGGATAAGAAAAAGCTTGTTTCTTCTGTTTATTGAGTTGAGTGAATCCAGCATGTGCTTTAAAAGGCCTGCGTGTCTTATGATTTACTTCACTCACTTGTTTTTCAAATTTTTCCTCACCTCTCAACACTTATTTCTTTGTTTCCCTCGCACATTGTGCCGTAAAGTAATTACTTGTCACCTTTTTATTTGGTTTATTTCTTGTGCTCTGAAACAGTGTCCACTTGATTTACTTCTGGCTTTGCTTCATCCAAATGTTCAGATGCTGGTTTTGATCAAACCCCATCGATTATTAACATCATCGTCGCGAGCAAATTAGATTTCTGAATTGATTTAGGAACACTTAAACTAAGATGTGATCACCCACACTGGAGTCAAAAGGAGTGTCGGCTTTCCTGGAGGAAATATTTCCAAGCGCTACGTAACCGTTTTATTTTGATCTGGGCTGGTCCCCTCTTCCTTTATTTTGGTGACATTTGCTTTACTTTGGTTTGAGAGTTCTCTTTGTGCAATGACGGCAAAGAGCGAACAGCGAAGATAAACTGACTCAGTGTTCTCAAAAGAACGTTGTTTTTTTTGCTTAAAGTCCCTGAAGGAGTTGTTAGGGGGAGGGGCTTTTTTGTTCTAGAAAGCATTTTATTGGACAAAGTGAATGAGTGCAGTAAGAGTCCTTAATATTATTACTCTGCATTACAGGAAGGGTAAGACTGTAAACTTTAATGGCATATATTTACCTTTATGCATTTGGCTATTATATCCAAAACGTTTTACAGTGCAATTAGACGTTTCTCAGTCCAGCGTTCTGAACTCATGAATTTGGCGTTGTTAGCGTATTGGTGTACCGGTTACGTTTCGACATGAGTTTTTATGATTTTTGTTCCCCAAAAAGTTTCCCGTGTTATCAGAATAAATTTGCTTGTGAAATTTGGTTGTGTAAAAATGTTGCTGTTGTTTTTGGATGGCTAATAATATACTTACTGTATTTTCACCCGTGTTCCAGTGAATGGAGGATGTATGACATTCTGTTCGGAGAAGGAGAGCGGCCCTGAACTGACAGGAGAAGATGGAACCTCGCTGCGCTGTGGACAAAACCTGCCACCTCAGTCTGGTGTCCAGTACCACCACAGCAGTCACTGCGAACAGCCCACACAGAACCATCATCTGCATGAATGCCCACACCCAGATGGCAGGTAAGACCTTCCATTTAATCTCCATATCTTTTCACATTTTGACAATAATCATTATGTATGTAAATGTATATCTGTATGTCAGTCTGTCAGTATTTTTGCCTTTGTTGCATTATTGTAAAAAAGGTGATTTTCTTTTTGTTCCTTTTTTTTTAAAAAGCATGATTTAGACAATTCAAAATGTTTAGTGCAAAAACGGTTTAAAAAAAATTTAGACCTCTTGAACATTTTGGGGCCTACTTCCCAAATAACAGGGAACCTTCTTAGAACGTTGTCTAATGTTCTCTGAAAGTTCTCCCAAGATTAACAAAAATGTTCTTGCAGTAATGTTAGAAGAACATTTTTTACCACTAGGTGTCATATATCAAAAACGTTGCTCATAAGTTGTTAGTGGAATGTTTTAAACATTACAGAGTTAAAAAATATTTGAATGATGTTTTCATAGCGAGCAATAAAGTTAACACAGTGTTAACATTTTAAACTTTCATTTGAAACTTTTAGAATACATTTTTTAACATTTTTGTTATTTAATGTAAATGTTAGAACATTTAACATTCCTACAACCAGCTGCTTGAGGTGAAGGCACTTTGGTTATGTTGTGTAATTTTGTACGAGTGATAATTTTATGCGATCATTTAGTGCACAAAACCGTAGAGGAGCACGTAGTCAAAGCTCTCAAAGTATTTGTACAGTTAGTAGGATGATCTCAGTAATGTTACAACATAAACTAAACTAATTTGTTTACAAAAATACGAATAAATTATGTCACTTAGGTTGTTTTATACAGCTCATTTGTGGAATACGAAAAAAGTCAAACAAGCTGCTTGGCAGCTTTGGCTTTCTTAAAACCGCTAGGAAGAATGACTGCCGTCAGATTCTGTTGGCCTCTGTGCAGACGTAGCGCGGTCGAAACCCATAGTTTTAGCGTGGGATGCTATCCAGTGCGCTTTCGCTCAAACGTGCTGTCCAACTCCTCCAGCACTGTCGCTAAATGTCGCCGTTTCAGCCAAACAGGAAGTGGTGAGCCTGAAAGGAGCGACTCATAACAGAGTTGACGCTTCAGCTCGGTCGGTAACCTAGCATTAGCGGTTTCCCGCACGGGGCGCACCAAGTGAATAGGGGACACAGACAAATCCTTCATGGGCTGAGACAGAGGGGCATTCTCACATCATTCAGGAGCTTTGCACAAAAATCCATAATGAGCAAACTGACAGGAATTATTATGTGGAAGATCACAGCGCCGCGCTGGGAAATATGACCTCTCCCCCATTTAGGGGGGCGAAGATTCCCACTATAATGGGCAGTATTGTAAACACTGAGCGTTTAGAGGCCCGCCATTATATCACAGAACCAGGTTGACTTCTGTGTAGCCCACATGTAGGCTTGGGTTTAACCTCCATTGTGTCATCAAAAGCCTGTCCAACGGAGAGCATGACAACCTGCCTGTGTTCATCTCTCCTTCGTCGTATTTTTAAATACCCATTCATAACTGTAGCTCGGGCCAAATTTCCTGCATTATTTATTCATCGGGGCGGGCGGGCGGGCGCGCGCGGTGGATCTAACCGGTGTTTAAGCGCACCGCGGTTATGAAACCCCTCCAGCGACTGTTTCCTGTGAGAGCAAGCGCCTCATAAAAACGAGCCTATTTCTGATCAGCACAAAACAAATATCATGGCCTAATGAGACCTTGTTAGGGAGAGAAGTGCGTCTTCGTTCGGTGTGCTTGCGGGGCAGAAGCTGGCGGTGTTAATGGAGACATTAGACAGGAGAGAGGGGGTTTGCCAGGAATGGAGCACAGAGCTCGTCTGTTTCTGTGGTGTCTAAAAGTGCAATAGGTGGGAAGGAAGAGTTGGCAGAGCTTTGAGAAGCCCTGGCCTTTATCTTTCAACAGGCCGGGCTGCTAATAGCGTGCATATTCTGCCTAAACGCTCCTCATATTCCTCTGGGTGTGTTTCTCTCTCCCACAGGTCTGCCGGCTTTCAGACCGATCTCGGCTCGTCCTCGTTGCCCGCGGGCTTGAATGGATGCCGTGCGGTGCACTCGTACCCCATCAAACAGGAGGGCTCCATGGGATACAAACTGGGAATGGGATTGGCCGACTTTTCAGGAGGGATGTGTGCGGGTCGCAGGGAATCGGACCGCCCGAGCGGTGGCGGCAGTGGTAGCCTAGCAACCGCCCTGTCATTGTCGGCGATGGCGGTGACTGTGTATCCATTTAATAATGAAGATGGCTCCTCCCCGCTCTCTTTGTCCTCGAGCTCGCGTCACTCAGCGCGGCTGAACGCGAGCGGGCTGAAGAGACGCTGCCTTTCCGTGGCCTCCCAGTCAGCTGTCGTCGCAGCCTCGGAGGGAATCGATATCGCCGCTAACATCTGCTCCTCCCAGATGTCGACGACGGCCTGCGTTAACGGGTTGCGCACCGGTTCGTCCTCGCCCGCGGCTGCCGCATTCTCCCGGCCCGTCTCGGCGACGCCTCACAAGCCTCCCAGCCCGCAAGACACCTGCCAGCTTCCGTCACCCTCCAACTGCCTCCTGCCCCTCTCGTCCTCATCATCCACCTCCTCAGTGTCATCTGTGGAACAGTGCGAGGAGGTCGGATCCATGCAGCCGGGGCCTGGCATGGGCAGCAGTGACGGGCTTGGACTTCTCATGCCCGGTGCTCTGCTAGATGGCTGTCAGCGCAGTAATGCCGGCGGTACGGCCACGTTGAAACAGGAACCTGCGGATGAGTTCTCTCCAAGTGAAGAAGAGCTGTTTCAGCATCAATATCACCATCTGACAAGCCGTGGAAACCACCAGCACGGCCATCACCGCAGTGGGCATTCCCAGCAGCACCACCAACACCAGACCGGCCCCCCACGGCCACCCATGCCCCCACCCTACCACCTGCACCAGTACATGGGCTCGGGCCCAGGAGCTCTGTTGCATCTTCAAAGCCAGCAGTCTCCACCCTCAGGCCTGCTGGCACAGCCCAAACCCACAGGCCTGGTGGAGCAGCAGGTGGGCGACAGAGAGGATGCCAGTGGCGTGTTTAGCGATAAGCAAATATGTCGCTGGATTGACTGCAGTGCGGCGTATGAACAGCAGGAGGATCTGGTCAGGCATATCGAGAAGGTTCACATCGACCAGCGGAAGGGCGAGGATTTCACCTGCTTCTGGGCCGGATGCGTTCGCCGCTACAAGCCCTTCAACGCCCGCTACAAGTTGCTTATCCACATGCGAGTGCACTCGGGAGAGAAACCAAATAAATGCATGGTGAGTGGCGCGCAGATTACGTGTTTAACTGGCTGTCAAGAGTGCAAAATATCCTTCTCGGGTTTATGTTCCCTTTGAGTTCCAGCTCAGCCATTATGAGGTTCAGAGAGGCGATTATAACTGCCAGCCCAGTAAAATAGAACTGCCTCAAAAACGCATATATATTGTTTTTGACTGACTTGTTTTTATTGGAATACTCACTTTAATCTGAGTGGCACGTGCCGTTAAAATTATAAACCAACCCATTGTAACCGGGCTGGTTTTTACTGCTACATTTAAAAAACATTTAGCATTAGCAGAGGACAAATAATTGTTCACTCATTCATTTCATTAGACTTTGTTAACAGTTGTACAGTTAATTAAACATTTGTTTATAAGAGCTCCGCAAATCATTGATCATTTATTCTTTTGTCTTGTACAATTCAAAAAAGGCATGGCTTTGAGCGTTTATGGAAATTCTCCTCAGACGACAGGCCCACCTATGTCTTTTTCCTCTCGTTTTTTTCCCTCAACCCTATCGCATGGCATAAGAAATTGTCATTTCGACTGAAAGCTCAGCTAGCTTTTCCACTGACGGGTTTAGTTATTTAATTGAACCTGTAGTCTAGCTGTATAAATAGTGTTGTGGTGAAACCCAAGTCATCCAGGTGAAACTCTCGAATTCCACAAGTCAACACGCTAATCAGTGTCAACCTGCCTTTAACATTCCCGGCGCAGATGGAAAAAGAGCTTCGACCCCACCAATGAGTAAGTCCAAATACACAATTAGAGCCCAATTTGTATAGGGTGAAGCCATGTTTATTTTCTTAAGATCTCTCTCTGTCTCTCCCTCTCTTTCTCTCTGTCTCTCTCCCTTCGTTTATGTTTTGGAAAGTAAATGAGTGCGATCTTTTAAAAACCTTACACATCTGTTTAACATAACTAAACGACGCATGCACTTGATCCCTTTAAATGTGAGGTTTAAACGTTTAGCCGTCCCACATGTATTAAGCGAATTGGCTCTTTATCCAAACTAAACACTCGGAAAAACGCAGTAGTCTGTAAGAACGGAGCCACAGAGGAGATGGCCGGTGAAATTCCCCTCTCTTGCTCAATCGCTGAATGTTTGATTTCTCGTCTGATATGCTGTATTCCATATACAAGAGCCTGTCCAAAAAGCCTTTTATTTCACTGATACTCCAACGGTTTGTGTAAAAGTCAGCCTGTTCTTACAAATCCCGAGATACTTTTAAGTATCAAAATAATGTGTTTAGCCGTGTCAATAGGAGACAGCTGTACGATGATACATATGTAAAGCATGTTACTATGGTGACATTTATACTTGCTAACATGAAGGTGTTTTTTTTTAAGGTTATTAATGCAAATCTTTGTTTACTCGCAAGTGAACATTGGTTAACTCTGAGCTCAGAGCAGCTGGGCCGACACAGATGCGATTAGATCGTATAAATTCCTTCGGATCTGCGCATTTTCCACTACAAGTTTGGCAACGTTGTAGCTTAATTTTTGTGAGATTGTTTCCTACCTGTTGGTTAAGTGTGGTTGTGTTTATAATTGTATCAATCGTTTAAAAAACAGCATCATTTCTCTCTCTTTCTCTCATTCTCTGAGTCTCTCTCTCACTCGTCTGTACCGTACAGCAGTGCTGTACAGAACCACTGTTGCGGTTCAACTCTTACTCTCGACTCTCGACATTGCCCAGAATATGTGGCAAGACCAGCTCTGATGTCACGACTTGTCACCGCAAACAAACACTGATTTTATTCAGGAGAATAACCAGATGCTAAGATAGGAACAAACCTGCGTATTGTTGTTAAATGGTTGGACGTTGTCGCTGGATATTGTGAAGGCCTCTCACTGTGTAAAAAATGACCCTTCCTTCTTGAAACCAGAGGGTAGAACCAACTAGAACCAATCCCACTTTAATGTTTCCTATTCCATGTAAGAAAAGGTTTTTAAAATGAAGCCAGGCAGTTTATTTATAGCTGTGACGCACCTCAGGCAACAAACGTTTTAAGTGTGGTGTGAATGTACCAGTATTATTCCATTGACTGGATGATAGAACTGATTTCCAGCGATATTCCATTGACTACATTATCACGTGCATTTTAAACATTTTTTCCCTCAGCTGAAACATGCTACTTCCATGTCACAAAAAAGGACAGTGTGTCTATTTTGGATGATGCCTCCCTCTGAAAACTCATGCTTCAGATGAGGGAGTACGTGGAGCACATCATTTAAGACACAGTGACTGTCTTTCTGAGACTTCAACGGGAAAACGCTCGTGTCTGGAGCATGTAGCATTCCGGCCCTCGTGCAATATACAAAGACATTTAGGAATTCTAGCTATTTGAGCAGAGGAAACCGATGAGACGTTTTGATTTAGAAACAAATGCTTCAGAAAACCCGGCTAATCCCTTTATTATCTTTCCAACGGCAGATTCCACAGAGAGCGCACGAGGCACGATTCCCTCGCACAACACTCCCTCATTCCTCTCTCTCTGTCTCTCGCTCGTCCATGCTTTTTCTCTCCCAGCTGTGCTGTGTTTGATTTGTATCGTGCAGCGTCTTGGCAGGAAAAAGTCATTATCACAAACACAGGGTGCAGGTCTGACTCTTTGCTTTGTCACCGTCCGTACCTGGTCGCGGTTTATGCCCCGGCACGTAGCAGTGAGTTCCGCAAACCTCTTATCTTAAAAATCCGTTCTGCTGAGTTTGAGAGGCACATTTCGGTTCACCCTCTCCAATTAAAAAGCGCCGCGGGCTGTTTTGTGGTCGTCGGACAGCAGAGGGTAAAACTATCTAAAAGGAAACAACATAATCTTACTGCAATATCCTGTTGTGTTTCATGCCTAATTCGCGCGTTGTTTTAGTTTAATGCCTTTATGCCCTTCTCGTCTGCATTAATATTAAAAATATATCCAGATACTGCTGACCTTATACTGTCCCCAGACTCGTACGTCAGTGCTGTACTAGAGTCCACTCTGGGTTTATTTTAGATCACCTATCCCAGCAACCTGAAATGTATGTAAATATTCATCAAAAGCAGTGTCTTTTGACTATACTCCTGTTCAACAGTCTGATGACCAGACTTACATAGTTGTATTACAGTGCTGGACGTAAATGAGTGATCATTTTGTGAATTATTAACACTTTACGATAAAGTTCCATTCGTTAAGATGAATGCATTATTTAACAGGTACCCACCATGAACAATATATTTTTACAGCATTTATTAATCCTAATTCCTAATGTTAGTGAATGCAAATACAGTTGTTAAGATTAATAAATATGTGAACTAAGGTAGTTTACTAATGTTAACAAATAGAATCTTTGAATACAGTATACAGTAGAATACAACAGAATACAGTGTTACCGTATTTTCATTTGGAATGTGTTGTTTTCATTCTATTACATTAATATCTTGGCTTGTGATGAAAGCGTTTATACAGAGATTTGAGTATTTTACCAGTGTAATCAATACAATGTTTTCTTGCCTTTCCTGTGGTTTGTGCCTGCTGTGACAGGTTTAAAGATGGCAGTATATGGGCTTTGCTGTTCTGTGTTTAATGTGGTTAGAGTGTTTACTAATGTACTTATGGGTCACTGAGTTCTCATACTCATAATATAACTCTATGTTAATTTATTTGACCTTTAATATTTGACTGCTTCGGCTTCTCCTGCGTCATCCATGTCGGCATTTATTCAGATTTATGCCTGATGCAAATTATTTGCTGATTTTGGAACAGAATTTTTTTATCATTTCAGAACTTTATTGTCCTTTTTTCATACACTTTATCAGCGCGTGTGTTCCCTGGGAATTGAACCCACGATCTTTGCGCTGCTAATACGCTGCTCTACCAATTGAGTTAGAAGAATACAATAATAGGTGAAGAAATTTTGTTAATGTTTTTAAATTTTTTGGTTGCTTTGTGGTAGAAAAGCACCAAACTTTGGAAAACATTGCTCATATACATTGTAACATTGCTCAAAATATTCAATTTGTAAACTTTACATGGCTTGTGGGTGAGCAGGTTTTATTAAAATATTATGAATATGCCACTAAATTTAAAATTAAGCTAACAGTGTTTCTGAGAAACGCTTCCATTTGCTCACATTCCTCGTCTTGGTCGTCGTAGTCATCATCACAACAGACTGATTTACGCTTAGTGATGTTAACGAATATTATGGTTACATTCTAAGACACACCTTATTTGTTACCTCACCACAATTTAATGTGGAGTCACCCTTGCTTGAATGAGAAAAAACGCATTAATTTCAAAGTTTGAACATACACACTTTTGCATGAAGGAAAATTGGCTAAAACAACCTGCTGGAAAAAAAAACACAGATCATGGAATTTCCTTCTTTCTTCCATTGCTAGTGTGAAACCGGCAAACGTATATATAAAGATTTATTGGACATTTTTTTGGACGAGCGTTCAGAATTCTCCAGCAAACAGACGTTGAGACATACGGCCGAACGTTTGCCAAGATGGCGTGTTTGGGGTAAATGGAGGCTTTTGTGTGCGATCAACACAGATGCCGGAGATGAAACGACTAGCACCATTAGCTAATTAAAACGTGCGCTGTGTGCATGAGCCGACTTTTCCTCTGAGTGCGTGGTGAAACCTGAACTGTCTGGGCTTTAACTGGATGAGGGCAGTGAGATCTGTTGATACTAATGTTGATGTACTGTACTAGAATGAGCTGCTGACATCCAGCCCCGTCTACTTCACTTAGCGACCGCCAACTCTCTGAGCTCCGTTATGCTAGCAGGTAGCGAGGGGAAATTTTTATTGCTAGGTTGTTGCTTTTTCCCAGCTAACAATTTTAGGTTGTATGAAGTTCCAAAAATGTTATTTTTGAAAGTTCAAAATGACCAGTTTTTTGACATTGTATTTACATTATTGCTTGGAACAAATTAAAAATACTGTTTTTATATACATGATATATAATGTTAAAAATGTTCTGCTAATGTTACTTTGTTGCTTTATTGAGAACTTTGAGACGTTTACAGAACATTAGCCAACGGTCTGAGAAAATTCCTTGGGGAAAAAAATCTGGGCCTGTTTGTTAGGAGAACAATGTGAGAATCAGTAGATAAAATGTCTTTTTTTGCTCTCCATTTAGTCTTGTTTCCTTGTAGGACAAGCGATTGAGATGTTGTGCTCTAATCCCTGATTTTTTTCCCTATGCGTATACACTGAAACAGTCTGGCTCCAGAACCGTTTCCTGCCAGAGCAGTGCATTATGGGTGACTTGGTTTAAAACAGTGGCTAAAGCTACACCAGGAAAGCTGTTCAGTTCGGTGAAGTTAATAGGAAGGTCAGGGTGAATTATTACAGTGCAATCATATTGTTCATATAAGTTTTCAGAAATGTCATAAATTTCACTCCAGTTTTAGAGTCCAAGTTTCCAGATGGTACTGCTGAAGTTTATTTCAAGAATGCACGTGGTCAGAATTGTTTTTACAATTACAGCTCATAATTTGTGACTTTCAGCTCGCTAAAGTTTCAGCACGGTTACGGTTGAATTACATCTTTAATTTCATGATTAACAAAATCTCCTCCTCTTTTTTCGGGGGGCTAGCTGTCAGAGTCAATGCATGGACTGACTGTCTTTCCGTCATGCTAACGGCTAAACAACAGAGACCATATGCGGTACAGAACATATATTAGCATGATGAAACTGCTGGCATAAAATGTCTGAAACTTGTCAGGATACTAATGTTTTGGCCCTGGAATGAAAGGCCAGGGAACTGATGAATTGTACTTGTTTTCCTTGTCATATAAGCTAGGCCAAGTTCTTGTCAGGCTATAAAAGGTTTCCACTCATCTTGTATTGTAATGTAATCCAGTCTTTCTGTCTCTTCTTTCTCTTTCTGTCTTGCATTCGGCTACTTTTTAATAGCTACTTACCGTGTAATCATTGTCAAATATCTGCTAGCTGTTTTTTCTCGACTCGCATTTGAAGCGTAAAGCTAGCGCGTATTCTAGAGCGAGTTGCCGCAGGGTTTTAAAAATGCAGAACTGGGTATCAAAGCATCGTCTGTACGTGTTTTGTGCTAATCACATTTGTCTGGAATGCTATATTTTGAGTAAGCAATTACCCCTACATTTAATTATGGACATGTACCTGAAATATGAGACAGAAATTGATTGCCACGTTATTTTAACGTTGTGTCATAACTGTCCCGAATCCAAGAGCTTAATTAGTTTAACCCTGTAAGTGGGGCGTATCGTCTGCTAATACACAGAGGAGCCCAAATGCAGCTAATGCCCAAATTTTCCTCAGGCTCCTTTAAAGCTAGACCCTAAACTTTGGTAGACACCCAACAATTTTAGGTTGTAAGAACGTTTCCATAATGTTTCCTTAAGTAACAAAAAATGTTACAAATGGTGTTATGATCATTCAAGGAACGTTCAAAACCTCCAGTGTTTTAAGACATCGTATTAACATCATTGCTTGGTTATAAGAACTTTATTTAAACATTTTTGAATTCTGTTATGTTTTTTAAACAGTTCAATAACTACTTACACTAATAATAATAATAATTTGATACATAACATATATCATTAAAAAATTATTAAAAACATTCTACTAATATCACTGAAGGAATGTTTCATGATCATTTTGAGAGATCTTTTGGAGAACGTTTTTAGCCAACGTTCTGAGAATGTTTCATGTTAGCTGGGCAGTCCCTGTACTACACAGATATTGTGAGTGAAGCTGATGTAGCCCCATCATCCTAGCTATGGTGAAAGAGGCATGTCTCTCTCTCTCTCTCTCTCTCTCTCTCTCTGTCTAGTCATCATATAACAGACTTTCCAACAGATTTGCAGAAGGTAATTTGAAACATGATCTCCATGAAGCTAATATTTGCTCAAAGAGCTCATGGAGACACTGTGATTCACAGTTGCTACTGGAAAAATCACTATAAATAGGTGAGTTGTTTAGCAAGAAAAATACACACATTACAAATCTACCTGTTTAATAAATGATCATTTTTATCGCAGCGGTTTGTGGAAGCAAAGTGTTTTGAATAGCGTTAACTTGTACTGCCTATATAGAAGCACTAGTTTATATCAGCGCTGTATAGCTTTCATTATTCCATTGCAGTATTTTTAATGGCTCCATATAACTTCAGTCTGTGTTTCTGTAATTGTTTATAAGCACTGCAGCACAACCGTGCCGGAAATCAGCCAGTTGCAGATACAGACAGGTGACATTATAAACACTACTGGACAGTGTGCCAAGAACATGTTGTTAAGTGAAGTTTAGTTGATGAAGACAGATATTTGGCACTCGGTAGTAATGTGTTCTGTCTGTACATTTGTTTCCTGTACATGTATGTTATTTATTACCGGCGTATTTATTATTTTTGTGCTTTTAATTATCGCTCATTAACTGATGTTTTTACATTTTAATTGTGCACTCAGAAAACTTTTTTTGTTTTTGATCATACACTGCCAGTTTGTAGTTAGCAATACATCCCTGACATGCGCTAATCCAGTTAGTGGTTACTGTCAACAAAAAAGAGAGTGTCTCTTTTATAGCATCGGTGACAAGTATGATAACAAACATTTTATTAATTAAACACATACATCATTTTGTTCCTTTTTTAAAGCTGCAGTCCGTTACTTTTTTGAGTTAAAAATGAACAAAAATTAGTTCGATTTGATGACAGTAGATGACAGATCGGTGTTCAAAATTGTCATCTCACCTCATTTTGCAACAATAGTCTTATAATTCTTTATTACTTGAGCTTTCGTGTCCGATTTCCCAGGAAATGTCAGTTTGGCTTCATTTAATTTTAACATACATAACAAAAGGTTTGTGAAGTAACCTGCAATTGTATGTTTCAAACAGAGATGGCGGTAAAGAGGCAAAAGTTACCGATTGCCGCTTTAATTTGTAAGCGCTTCAGGTTTGATTTTAATACTTATACACATGGGAAGGGGTGGTTATACATTTGGCTTTTAATGACCTGAATGTACACAGGGCCAGTCATAAATGTGTTTAATTTAGAATATCTTACTCATTGTCACTAGAGAGTTTGTTGACAGAGAGTAAATGCCAAATGCCATCTGCTAAACACTCCTTAAAACAAATAACAGTAGCCAGGGCAGTATTTACATCACACCCAGCCTTTCCGCAAACATTCGCCAGAAACCCCAGCATGTAAACAGACCGTGGACAGTTTTGAGTCAGGATTGAATATTCCCACTGTTTTCAGGATGAGTTTGCCGAGGTGTAGATAGCCCCTCGGACCTCACAACACAGAGAGCCAGGTTAGGCATCTCTCTAACCAAACCAAACCTACTCGTTTAATAAACAAAACCATCACTGATGGTCTTTATGGTGCTCCTCTAACCCAAAACCACGTCCCATCTGTGGTTTGACAACAGCCCAAAACTTAGTGTTTCTAAGTGTGGGAGATTCTCTTTACAAACGGTTCCTCAGACTTATGAACGGTGACATTGTTCTGTCTCATTTGTCATCCGCTGTCACTCATTGGGAGGAGAGAAACAGCTTCACCCGAGCTCTTGAAACGAAACCCTTTACCACAGCAGATTCAAGTTCTGCTGTAATGTGGTGCGCTTCCACATTTCAAACCGAGTGTTATGTGGAGTTCTGGCAGGACGTGGTGCGCTATACTGCTGACTCACAGCTGGGATTAAACTAGCCAATTAGAGCTTTCCTTATGAAACGCTTGTCTGTTTACATTGTCAAGTCCACACATTCATTCCATCATTTGGTACGGTTTACAGTTCAGCTGTGAGTGGCAGAAGTGTCTCAGCAGTGTGTTTTTGAGTGTCTCAGACACCAAAATGATTCGTGTAGATAAAAATGGTTTTCCTGTCAAAATGTTTTTTTTCTGGAAACGTTACATGCTGAAAGATGCTTTGATTCAAACCAATTTTATTATATAGCTCTTTGGTAGAGCATTGCGTTAGTAGCTCCAAGGTTGTGGGTTTGATTCCCAGGGAACACAGATACTGAAATGTATAGTTTGAACGCACTGTTTTGGTGAAAGTCGTTTTGGATAAAAGTGTCTGGCAAATGCACACATGTAAATATAGCTGGTGGAGCTATAGTAGGTGTAGTAAATATAGTAGGTGTAGTAAATATAGTAGGTGTAGTAAATATAGTAGGTGTACATTTTATTATGTGTGAATGACTATTTGTAAATCTGATCCACAATCTTGGCTTCACAAGCATTACGCTTTACCAGCTGTCACCAGATTAAATAACATTTGTACCTTTCTTTATAATAATAACATATTCCTGGAACCTCTAATGCTAATGCATGTTTCTGTTGCATTTTTACGAGATCCTTCATTCTCACTTCTTAATAACATGCCAGGAGACTTTTTGTTCCAGCATACGCACGGAGGWTGCAGCAAAATACTGCGATCTGCCACACTGCGGCACGACTCTAAAAACATCAGTCGATCGTTGCAATCCAGGTACCTGGACTGAAAATGCGGAACTGCGCTCGTTTACATCGTGTGCGTGAATGTATCCGGTTATAAGGCTCTTTCCTATTATTCTCTATCAGTGAATTACTGTGGTAAGATTAGTAGAAAATCAACACAAATCATCCTGCATAAAGTTGACTGTTTTGTGCCAGTGTGTTTTGTGTTAAAAAAATGTAATCTACAGTGAGACCAATTTACATTGAAACGAGGCGTGTTTGCACCGAAATCAGTCCCGTAGGCTTAACTCGGTACATTTGCGGCTAGTTAAGAAGACGTTTGGGCTAAAAAAAGCTTTGTGAAAAAGTGCTGCAGCTCTTTAGTGAATTCAGCCCAACGATGATTTAATTCTTTTACTCAAAGTCTTATGCCGCGCTCACTGACAACATCCTGACAAAAACCTCAAAGCTAACGTCCAATCAGATCTGTTCTCCATTCAAATGTGATACAAAGTGACAAAAGTTATAAAGGATTCTATTTCTGAACGGATTTGAACATGATCGTTAAGAAACCCTCCAAATCTCAATACAACATCCAGCCATTGTTTCCACCGTAGTGAAAAATGAGCAAATCGGCACGCTCTGGGTCTCCTCGAAGACTGGATATTACCCCTTCAAAGCCTAAACGCAACCAGAGCAAGTGGCACGGATGAGCCAAATTTCGTATTTCAGCACAGAAAAGCCAAGAATTAGATTTGGTCAAGCATAATTTAATGCAAAGGTGGAAAATGGCTGTTAGCGTTGAAAAACGCAGCTTTGTAATACGGTAAACGCCTCGCAAATAGTGAGAGGCGGGCGGGTGCCAACCCCAGACTCATATTACTGCTAATGTAAACATGTACGTGAGGAGAAATTTCAAGTAGTACTTCATAAATATGAAAACGTTTAGCGTTGCATTTCACAGGATAATGGGGCCTTATTATTTGGGTCAATGTCTTTTTTTTATCTTTTAGTTAAAATACGTAGGTAGTGTGGTAGCTAGATTAAAATTGATTGTAGGCACTTGGCTTGCTTATTTCTACTTTATTTACTTCGTTCATTTACGTGTATTGTCTTTGTACAAGTTCAGAATAGTTTATCGTGTTACTTTGATAGATTTGTTACTTGTTTTCCCTCTGTTCCTCTTTTAAACATCCTATTAATAACAACTTGGTCGGTGTAGTTATTAGAAATGATTTGTTTTGAGCAACACATCAGTCTCGTAACAGTATTCCTCTGCGGTTCCACGGGATGTAACGTCGAGTAATTCTGTGTGACGTATTCGTATTACAGATGTGGGTAAACAGAAAATGTTCTGTACTGAAACATGACCTGATAAATTGCTACACATCTGAGCAGAACATAACAAAAGTCAAGCGGAGAGACGGGCTGGACACTGAGGAGGAAACGCAACGCTCCCAAAAGACAATAATCAGAGTTCTGCATTGTGAATTTCATCACATTTTTTAAGCTCGTATCCCCCTGGAGGCATGAATGTACTGATTCTAAATCCAACAGTGCTAGATGCCATGTGACTCCTCAGCCAATCAGCCCCCTTAACACATTTAACACCGTGCCATCTTGACCTATTGTCCAATCAGTCGCGTTTGTTTTCTTCGCAGAGGTGTTTGACTTGGCGGCCCAGAGGCATTCTGGGAAATTTATTTGTTATCAGATTGGAGACATAGAGTAGCATGAAGTGGGCACGAGACAGAACAGCTGTGTCAATTCTCGTTCTACTTATACAGCTGCTTGGCCAACAGGGTGGAGGTTTAAAAGAATTGGCCGGGCTGGAGGATAGCCTACATAATCCTGACAGTGTCATATAGTGATGTTATTGGCCTTTTTCGGAACCGTGTCTCAGAGTTTGGACAGTGTTTGAGACAGATGAAGTATGACGTGACCCTGACAGCCAGGGTCTTATTTTATAAAGAGAGCTCAGGGAGACGTGCGCCAGAATTATGCGTTTGATTGTTGAGTTTGACCGCGGTTGTGCATGATGTCACTTTGCAGAAGTTCAGTAAGTGTAATTCCCATCCATAAATCCAGCACAAAACGCCAAAGTCACACAAAACACACTTCGTATTAAAAGCGACGCGCGTCTCGCAACGGCCAACAGGAAGTTTCTTAATGATTGAAGGTGACGTATCTGTCACTCAGCCTCTGGAGAATGAAACGCTAGGAGGTGTCAGAGAGTAGAGGTGGACTGATGGCTCTCTGCGATCCACGTGATGCACGTTTGCTTTGGTCAAAGCGGGCGATCTGCAGTCATGGACGTTCTGCACGTATCATGTTGAGGAGCTTCATTGCATCTCACGCTGTCCTGGTTCATGTTGCATGAAACCGAGAGATAATTGATGGCCTGCTGGTATTGTAAAGACATCAGGGCGAGTGCAATGCTGTCTAATTAGCCATTAGAGATACTTAGAACAGAGAGAGCTGGTTACAGGAGTGACAGATCGTGCTTGATGTCCGTCAGCCAATTGAGAGGTTCCGTATTACATCCAGAGAAACTGAAAACGCCATACTGTATGACTTCCTTTGTGTTCGGTTTTACTCTTTTAATAAAGAAATCTGCCATCAATTTATAATTTAAAGATAATATTGTCAAATCTTTAGGCTTATAATACAGCACATGGGTAATTTAAACCTTTTTAACCTTTTAACCTTAATTTAAAATACTTAAATCTCTCTCTCTTTTGTGCTAGAACAGCCTCCACTCTTTTGGATGTTCTAGAACATGAACTAGGTGAACTCGATGTGTTCTAGAAGGTGTTCTAGAACTAGGTCTAGATGTTTTAGGACGTGGCTGTGGGGATTTGCTAGCGTTCTGACACAGGAACATCAGGTAAGGTCAGCCTTTGATGGGGCCCGTCTCTCAGCCGGCATACCAGTTTAACCCAGAGTTGTCCACTGGGGTTTAGGTCTGGATTTTGTGTAGGCCAGTCACGTTCTTCCGCACTAGACTTATGAAACCACATGTTTATTTATGTACAGGAACATTGTGGTGCTAGAAAAGAGCCTCAAAATGATGGAAGCACATCATTCTATATGTCAATGTAAACTGGAGGCTTAGGATTTGGTAGCCATTTTGTTTTCTTGTTTGGCTCTTTTGCATGTATGCGTATGGCAGACGCTTTCATTCAAAGCGAATTACAGCGTATACATTCGATCAGTTCGCACGTTCCCTGGGGATCGAACCCACAACCTTCTGCGCTGCTGGTTGAGCTACAGGAAAACGTATTAATGAACCACTAAGCCATAAATGATGATAAATGGGGATGGAGAGCAAAGAAAGTTCATACAGCGGTTTCAGGTTAAGTAGCATTTACGGATCTGTTTAATCTATCATTTGAGAAAGAACCTTCCCATAAATTCCCTTTGCTTTTCTCTCAGTTTAAACCCATTTAAATGAATCTGACTCAAAGATGATGACAACTAGTGTTCTGCTGGCCGCTGGGTCTCCTGACTGGCAACATTTAAGGTAAGATGGTAACACGGTACGCCCCAGAACAATGTTGGGGTTAAGTGCTCCCATAAAGACCCATATGTTTCCTGCATGTTCTCGATCAGGAGCCCCATATGCAGCATAAGTTGTTAATGCCAGACTTCCATAGCGATGGGGTCAGAATCCATAATACACCTTCAATTCAATTTCCCTCAAAACGTCGCTTGGAGGGGGGGCTCTAATGACTGCGCGAGAGGCCCAATTTAGTCATCATAGGTTGCTTCCTGTTCAGGTCCCATCCATCCACAATCTACATAGGTTTCAATCCGGTTTAACCAGTGTTGCATGAGAACAAAAAAGGCTGTTCGGAGCAATTTTGTTAGTCATTTACATGACTACTTCCTCCACCAGTTTATCGGCAGGGCCTTCGTTCGCATCTGGACAACATTTATCAGTTGCATCACAGCGTGTATCGAATGTTTTGAAATTTTAAGGGAACAGACAAAAGGAAAAGAACACGATGAGAAAAACAAAGCATGAGAACAATCGAATCTGAATTCAGTTCGGTTCCAAAAAGAACTGGAGGGAAATTAACCAGATCTTTGATTCAAATTAGGCCTCCTATTTGTAACAGATGCACTTGGCCGCTAAAAGTTTGTCGTTTGGATGTGGAAATGATACGTGTAAACTATGTAATGTGAATGTTTTTAGCTAAGCTGTGTTTAATTTTGTACCCCTGATGAAGTGCATGGGAAACCTGTCTTCCCTTAGCTGTCTCATTGAATCATATGGATATAATTTCATTCATTTACGTTTTTCTGTGCTTTGCTGTGGTTGCCAGGGGGCATTTGGAAACAGGCAGATTAAAGGCACATGTTGGCTTTTGCCTGTAGTTTTAAGCCGCTCCGCCGAAGCGCCGCTGTTCTCCGTGCTGAAAGATGTGTCGACTGTGTTTTTTCTTAACAGGTCAGTTACTCTAGGGGCTCGGCAGTGAACCTCATAACGCTTATTTTTTAACCAACATCAACCAGAATCAATTCCGTACAAGCGCTGATCTTAGAACCCCGCCGTATGTGTGAGACACAAACCGCGTTGCGTACCCGAGAGCGCGGAAGCAATTTGGATGTCGTACTGAATTGCAGAAAACTCGTCAAACCGTACTGAAGGCAGTCATGGTGCTCATTAAAATTTGGGCACCCCTTTGCCTTTTCAGCCTGCTAATTACGAGTAATAATGTATTTAATGCTTGTTAGTTGCTAAAGGTTTTAATGTCAGAATAAACGCACGCCTGAGGGAAAGCAAAGTTGTAGGTAGTTACAGTATAATGGGAAATATGTTTTATGTTGCAGAGCACCCCCAAAATGTTAGCAGGAACAGCAACAGACCTTTGACTCTATGGGAAAGAATGCGCTTTGAATGCGATTCCCGTAATAAGCACATTGACATGTGTACCGTGCAGTGTTGTAAATCCAGATCCAGTTTGAAACCTTCTAAAATTCCTGTTTTCTCTTTTTTTTTAATCCTCCATTACAGTAAGTCACTCCATCAGAGCTCGGTCTGATGTCACAGCGTGTTTTTTTTTTTGGCAGAACAGAATAATGGGTAAGCTGTGCTCCACGCTACACACCAGCGAGAGTATTAATGAACTGTTTTTTCTTCCGAGTGCCTGTGTACACTACGGGCTTTTAACTGCCCGCTACCTCATTGGTCATTTTCTGGCGCAATCACAGTTCATTTCCCACATAGCCATCAGGCTAAGGTTGAGCACCCTGCGCCAACCTCGGCGGCCCATAATCACCTGTGATTGGCTGGACGCCCCTGACAGGAACGTCAGACCAAACTGTCACTATTTGTAGACGGCTCGTCGTGAGGCCTGCGTCGAAAGGGTGGCGTCAGATACTCGCCACCGTGCGCTTTCTACGGTTATTACAGTGTTTACTTTTCAGAGGGATAGCAAAACACATTTATGGCAATTAATATGATTAGCGTGCTAAACTGCTTTTATAAATAAAGTCAAAGCGTAGTGGCGTTTAGGAGTTCCTCTGTTTGGTGTTTAAGGTTAAAATTGTGTTTGTAAGATAAAATACAGATTTATTTTTTTAATCCAGTCGAGACGCTGTTTAGTGTGTTAGGAATCTCCATTTATTTACTTTTGTGGCTGGTTTTTATGATATATGCATGTACTGTTTGCATCTTTCAAACTTCACGTCCCTGAATTTATTTTTGGATGTTCAAAAGATTTGTGAGAACCGGTTACATTAGAAATATTGGGAAAATAATGTTCCGTGCTTGGCAAATACTGTACGCAGTAAAAAGGAGATGTGTTCAGAGTGTTGTGCCTTTATAGAGCAGAAAAATAAAATACCAAAGAAAAGACAAAAATGGAAGTTATTCAGGAGAGAATGGAAGACAATGAGAGATTTGAAAGACAAAGAAATTCCTTCCTGTCAACTGGATTAAACTCTGGCAAACTGTTGTGTTTGTGTGGTATCCCAGAATGCATTGTGGTGTTTGTAAGGTATCCCAGAATGCTCTGCGACTCGCTTTATTGGCAGTCGATCTTCGCACTAATGGCGGGTTTTACGCGATTAGCAAGCCTTTCTCTGTGGGCTCATAAATTCAATTTAGCCTGAAATTTGTATTACGTTAAAGCTGGCGGTGAAAGAATGATGATTTCCCCTATACATAAATACACACATTTCGGGACATACATAATCGTAGCGTTTGTTTTGAAAACTGATTTCGAAGGCATATTTTAGAAGTCAGCGCGGGACGCCATATCTCTGCTGTGATCTGTGAGTGTGGCTTTTGGTTTCGGGAGGTTTTATTAAGCTGTGTGTTGTGGGTCCATTTCAGGGTATTTTCATGCTGTGGAATAATAAAGGCACAAGTTGACATTGTGAGGTCTGAAGTTTGCAGATGTTTCCACGAGACACTGTCCAGAAACGCCGAGCAAATGTGCCTCAACCGCTGTGGCTTTGCATTGTGTGAGCTGATGATATGAATGTGTAAAAGTGCTTGACTGATTACAGTCCACTGTGTTTATATTCCTCAGACGGTCTGCTTTAGGGTTTGTTCTGTGCACGCAGATACAAACACACACACACGCTGTATAATCCAGGTCACTCAATCCATCCCGACCGTGGCAGTCTAGGGTTTCGCCCCGTATTAAATGGCCCGGCCTCAATGGCAATCCCTTTGCAAGTGATTGAAGGAGGCCAAAGCCCCAATGATGTTCTGAGGGCCCATTAGAAGAATGGAAGGCTCTCTCCTTCAGTGAAACTAGAGCCGCGATAGAACCAGGGGCCTCAGTTAGAGGTCAGTGGATAATAGAGCGCAAAGCTGCCATGTCAGGTTTCACTCTCTCTGACACCTCGGAGAGCTGCCACCCTGTTCCATCCGAGGCTTCTGATTGGTGGGTCGTTGGCTTACGAGGGCAGAGCTAAGAGGAACACAAGAGAACAAGAGTAGTGTATGTTCTATATACACTATACAGTGACGATATTAAGAGTATGTGTATTTGGAAAGGGCGGGACTTGTGTGCTTTTAAAAGATGAAATTAAAAAATGAGCTATGAAAATTCCACATGCTCTGATTATCTCGTTCAAACGCTTATCTGATTGTGTACATTAGTAAAGTTGTGAATCTTTCTCTCAGAGCTGATTCGATTTCTTAAAAAATACCGGAACCAAATGATTTTCATGGTATTCGGTTCCATTCCGCTGGTGCTAATGAAACAATGCAATTCTCTGACAGTGTTTTCAGCAGCGCTGATGAAGGTAAATTTGAGACTGTGCCGTGAAATAAGACAGAGACAATTTGATGAAACATCCTAATATTGTGCTGTCCTCTCTGACTGTAAGCAGCAACATGGAGCATGTCCACTGAGTCTCAGTCTCATTCACGATGTACTGGTTTATGTGCACTGTAGTTAGCTAACGACTGGTGAGACTTCATTAAGTCAAGTTCTTTATAATTTTATAGCTTTTCCCAATGCACATCGTTCCAAAGAAACTTTAAAGAGAATCGTACTGTAGTGCCGTAATTGTCTGAAGAGTCCCTGTTGAGCAGTTCAGACTTCCTTACCCAGCAACAGTTTTAGGTTGTAAGAACGTTTCCCAAATGTTTTCATTACGTAACAAAAACATTAAAAATGTTCAGAACATCTTTTAAGACGTTGTGTTAACGTTATTGCTTGCTTATAGGAACGTTATTCTAACGTTCATTCTGTAATGTTTATAAAATGTTTCACTAACCTAAGAGTAACATTTTTGCTATATATTTGCTATATATTTGCTATATATATATATATTTTAAAAAAGTTACACTAACATTACTAAAAGAATGTTTTTTGATAACTTTGGAAGAACTTGTAAATAACATTTGTGAAACCATTCCCTGTTAGCTGGGTAGCACCTTAATGGTTTGGTTACTAACTGGATGTCCATGTAGCCACTTTTACATAAAAAGAAACATTTAAACAAGTTACCAAAAACGTTGTTTTTGTTAAGAATATTTGTTTACTCTATAGTTCAAAGTAACAAAGAATTCTCACATTTCTGAAAGCTGTTTGCATGACATCATTTACCGATGTCTTCTCTCCGTCTCCCACACACACAGTTTGAAGGCTGTAACAAAGCCTTCTCACGCCTGGAGAACCTGAAGATTCATCTGCGGAGTCACACGGGAGAGAAGCCGTACCTGTGCCAGCACCCAGGCTGTCAGAAAGCCTTCAGTAACTCCAGCGACAGAGCCAAGCACCAGCGCACACATCTGGACACTGTGAGTGTACAACAACACAATAACACACGACTCTAAACGGCATGTCAAAAAATCTAAACTGGGTCATTCCCCGGAATGAGGATGGCGTCTTTTCCATTTTGAAAAAGATTTCTAAAGTAAGTTATGGAGAGATTTTAAACATTAAAGCTGCAGTGTGTAACTGTGTTTTGGAGTTAAAACGAACAAAAATTATAAATGTACATGATGGATTAGTGTTCAACACGGTCTCCTTACCTTACCCTGAGTCCCAAAATTAAGTAATATAATAATTTGTAGTTATATTTATAATAATGGTGTATAAATTAAGCTTTCGCATTCGATTCCCAATTCAGTTTGGCTTTATTTGGCTTCCACACACATAATTAAGTAAGTTAAGTGACCTGCAATTTCATGTTTCAAACAGAGGGGGCGGTAGAGAGGCGAAAGTTACGGAGTGCGGCTTTTAAAGGCGTTTTAATAAGGGTATTTATTGCTAATGTTTCTACACACGCTCGGTTTTTAATGAACGGATGGTGCCATTATAACGGAGTGTTTTAAATTGTATTATTTTAAAAAGGGGAAGTCAGGATGGTGAAAAGGATTAACACGTACTGGAATTTTACTGGTGTGTTAGGAAAAATGTCTATAACACATAGTAAAAGCCGTTGTCTGCTATTCATTGTTAAAACCATTGTTTACACACGTTAATTGGCGACACGCAAATCCTTTATGTGGGATAAAGCAGCTAAAAAACCCAGCTGAAGAACACAAGAAAACACACACATGCTACTCTTTAGCGAAACAGAAACGTTTGACAGTGTCCTGAATGAACATTAGACACCAGTGATTTATGCGCAAAGAGTTTTCTTTGTGTCGCGTTTAGAGCAAAAATCAACCGCTTGCTCCATATGGACCGTACAAACAACCCGTATATGAAATGTTTGCTGCTTTTCCTGACACAGTTATTAATTTTCCATGCGCAACACTCGCAGAAGTTTACAATAAACACGTGTCTTCGGGTCGATGAGGGGAAACCCATTATCACACGCCATTTCCCAGCTCACAATTTTACTGTGTACGAACGTTTCCCTAACGTTTCCCTAAGTTACAAAAACTTAACAAAATTATTAGGAACGTTCTTGCATGATTATAAGAACATTATTCAAAAATTGTTTTAATTCTGTAATAACATTTTTGATGTATATGATATATAGCATTAAGAACGTCCTCCTAACATTACTGCAAGAATGTTTTTGATCACTTTGTGACAACGTTTAGAGAACGATAGCCAACGTTCCGAAAACGTTTCCTGTTCGCTGGGTTTAGATCCTACTCTATTTTTGAAAGCAATGACACATGGCAGAGAGTGTCTCACTCCAACAACGCAAAAGAAAAATGAAAGCAGGGAACGCTCGATTTAGTCATTTCTCGCTCCGCGTTCCACTGCCTGGCAGAACTCTGCGCTGTATCACATCGCGGTTCAGCTACCGCGCCGCGCTCCCGCCGCACTGTCGCGGTCAATTAACCGTTTGACTCCAGATGCCCAGCGCTGTACATTAGCCAGCCCATGAGTCCCGTCACACACAGCAAAAAAAATCACTCCGACTGTAATGATATTTATTCCTGACAGAGCTTTTTTCTCCCTGTTCCTGGCTTTCTCGTTTTCTGTTTTCGGTGCGGGGATTATATGGCGTTGCGCAGTGAAAACAAATAAATGCGCAGAAACGAGCTGACCTGCGAGCGGCTTGTAAAAACAGCGTTATTTAGAGAACGAGGGAAAGGTAGGAAAAAGGAGCTAATAAAGGAACCCTATCCACTTTCA
>JAZGTI010001336.1:0-45683 GCA_036877585.1 Botia kubotai
AATACTTTTTAGCCCCAGAAACTGTCATTCAGAGGAAATCTTACTGGACATGAGTGTAGTTGAGGAGGATATGGAGCCAGAGTCCTGTATATCCACACCCGAATCCTCACTTCTTCCTCCATCAAAGCCTGCAACCCCCAGCCAGTCAGCAAGGCAGCGGTCATCAAAGCCACTGCGTCTGGCCTGTGATAGCCCCACCCCAGCATCTCTTGAGGGATCAGTGAGCTTCTCCCCTCCCTCTGGCGCTCGAGCACTGCTGGCTGAACATCAGCAAGGCAAACAGATCAGGAGGAGATTCCTTTCACCTAGTGAAGCAGAAGAGCAGCTGTTGCACATCATGAGCCAGCCACACACGCCACTTCACCCACACGTGCCCAAAGAAGTGGAGGAAATGTATTATTTCTCCCTCAGCTTGGTTCCAAAGTTGAACAGACTGCTTCCAAGGAATCAGACCAGGGCTCAGATTCATATCCTGCAATACCTGGCAGACCTGGAACTGGAGGATGAACAACAACGGCTAACAACCCAACCAGCATTTATAAACTGAAGAACCTGACAAGAGCAACATGCAGCATCTTGTGACAATCGCCGTCACCTCGTGCTGTTCAGGGGCCTTTAACAATCTGTTCCATAACTCCCAGTATCTGCCGGTCTTCTGCTGATTTAATGTCATTATCACTTTATTTTTTTACATACCCCCAACATTTTGAGTCTATTCATAGACAGTCTTTTAAGTCAAGATATTAGACAGAAATAATATAATACAGTTTAGGTAATATAATAACATCATAAAATACCATAACAAACATAAAATCTATTGTTTTTGTAACTTCAGTTAGATAGTTACTCCAGAAGTCTGGTACCCTTCACTGTCTAGACTGCCCATTTATTTAAATGAATGAATGCACCAGCACACGGATAAACAGACTGTATTTGATGAAATGTGAGTGAAGGTATGTTTGTTTGGTTTAGATCCAGTTGCTGGTTTTGTATTAGCAGATGGGCTGATTAGTGTTTTGTCTTTAAGCAGAAAGAAAGAATGGAAGACATTAGAGGCGACGACTGCGTTTAATTGATCAAAGAAGATGCTACATGCAGCAGCAGCTTAAATTAGATGGACGGCAGGAAACTGTGGTAACCATGGTTACCCCTGGAAACAAAGCAGCTGCTCCTAAAAACACAACAGAAAATACCATGGAAACGGTTTATGTCCATTCTGTAGTTGCAGTCATTCAGTTTCCCATTGTACATTTAACATGATTGTTTTAGGTTTTTATAGTTGTTTTAATGCCGAAATATTTCTGGTAACTATGTTTGATTAAACACTGTTTTCCTGAACACAAGCTTCCTCTTTGATCGTTTATTACATCAATGTTTGCTGTATTTTTACAGATTTTCAGTGTCGGCAGCATTAAAAACAAAGCATTCTATGAAGGAGTAAAACATTGGTTTAAAATTATTTTTGGGACCAAACAAAAAAACTAAAAATTTGGATGCATCTAAAATACATGTCTAAACATAATTTTGACAAGTCGGTTTTTCTGGCCCACGAATCTATTCAAGATAGTGTAATTTGAAAGTCAAATTTAAGCATTTTGTAATTAATGATATTTAACGATTACTCTACCTCTTGATATTGTGGATGTGGTACAGTGAACTGGAACAATGACATTTCTCTGTTAAGTAACGGAAATGTCTTTTTTACTTTATCAGGTGGGCCCTGAAGAAAATGAGGTGCTTGGTAAAATATTGATTTGTTTTCAGGCTAACTTAAAACATGGACGAAATATTTAGCAAGTTAACGATTTTAGTCAACAACATTTAGGCAACTGCTCTACATGTAGTTCAACAGATCGATTGCTAGCAGAGGTGTCAGTCACTATCCACTGCTTATCTATCCTTCCTTCCTGCAAGATGTGCACAAACATTCCCAGTTCTGTGTTCATCTTCACTGCATGCTGTGGGAAGCTGGTGGGATGTGTCCACTGTAAAGGGACCTTTTACAGGATGTTTTGAAAACAACTCTGGTGTCCCCAGACTGTCAGCTCAAAATACCCCACAGATCAGTTATTATATCATGCCCTAAATGTTTTTACACCAGAAGTAGTTAATCCTGGGTCATTCTAAACCCCAGGTAAATGTAATCCAGGGTTATCTGTTTCATGTGCCTCACTGTTTATACTTAACCACATAACACAAATAACAATCACCTTCCTACAGCTTCCATAGCACAGTTTAACATCAAAACCACTGAATCACACCACTGTGTGTTTCGGCATAGTGCAAAGACTGTAAGACTGTTGAAGCCAATGTTGGATTCTGTTTGTGCTGCCTGTACCTGTGTGATGTCATTGATGACAGTGAAGTCAGTTCTTGTTGACGCAGTCGTCTCATTTTCACCTGCAGAAAGACATCATTACATTATAAGCAGGAGTGGAAAGAGTATTGAGCAATTATACTCAAGTTATAGAACTATTACTTTCACAAACATATAGTGTGATTTTAAACCTCTAATAGTACTCAAAATACGAGGTAAACACCGCGGTCAACGTTTGTTTCTTTGAAACACACAAAGGTCCTTTTAAGAACCGCCCACTTTCCCATTCAAGAGCGATTTCTTTAATGTTGTGTAATAACATGTTTTGTTACCGTTATGATTATAAACAGCGTAAACATGATTGTGCAGTAAAACCGATTCCTGGATGTGCATGTCAATATAAACCCAAATTACTCCACTGTTGCGATAAACAAACTGTGATGACGCTGCTTCGTTTTATAATCTGCCTGTTTATGGATCATTTTATGCCTCTGCAGTCTGTTTAATAACATGTTCTGTAAAGCTGCTTTGCAGTGGTAAGATACTGAGATACTTTAAACTGCGGTAAGATTTCACATGTATTTCATAGTGAAATGTTAAATCTTAATGTATTTTTACAACAATACTTTTTACAATGCCATGTGATTCGCTGAAGGCTGTGATCAGAGCTGCGAGATAAAAATGGCGTGATGTTAGCACCGCCTCACGTCTTTGTTTCAACGAGGTCCTGTAGGATAACGTAAAAGTTCCTTCCTCCTGCCCTGTGTTACAGTGTGAGTTTGTGGATCTTGTGTTACGATACAGTCATCATGTCAGGAAGAGGGAAAGGCGGTAAGGGACTGGGGAAAGGAGGCGCTAAGCGTCACAGGAAGGTTCTGCGTGATAACATCCAGGGAATCACCAAACCCGCCATCCGTCGCCTCGCTCGCCGCGGCGGCGTCAAGCGCATCTCTGGTCTCATCTACGAGGAAACCCGCGGTGTGCTGAAGGTGTTTCTGGAGAACGTTATTCGTGATGCCGTTACTTACACCGAGCACGCGAAGAGAAAGACCGTCACCGCTATGGATGTCGTGTACGCGCTGAAGCGACAGGGACGCACTCTGTACGGCTTCGGCGGTTAAACACTTCAGGCTGAGATGAAGTGACGGAAGAAACCCAACGGCTCTTTTAAGAGCCACCCACATTACCACAAGAAGAGATAAATCCCCCAAAATACACACGAGATGTCGCGTACACTCACTCTGCTTCTAGCCTCACGATACGATTTCTGCTTGTAAATTTTACACTTTGTATTTGTTCATGAAACGAAATGGCCATCGCTTTCTTTGTATGACGCGTCTGCGAAACGTAGACGTTCAGTGAGTCAGAATGAAAACGCCTTTTAATGTTTACTGTGAAACCCGCCATTCAGTTTGATTATCTCCGTTACAACAGTTTAACGACGCCGCCTTTTTATTCCAACAGAACACAAACCGGAGAAACAACTAGAACCGAATCCAGACTGTAACTGCGCGGAACGACACACACGTACACGACTCATTTCATTGATTGATTGGTTTCTCTCTCAAGAGAAACTTATTTGAACGGCTGACGTGACGGTGGGGACTGTTAATGGTCAATAGATGTGGAGACGCGCGTGTCTCTAAACATTAATACAACATAGACAGAACTATTAAAAGCGCGAGAAACCAAACACAACAGACCGAGCCGTGTGTGTGTGTTTCCATTCACTCCCCTCTCGACCAATAGGATGTGTTATGGGTGGAGCCAAAAGGACACGTCAGAGAACGCCCTGTTTCTTTCACAATCACCATAGCGGTGTGTATAAATACTCCTGCACGGCATCTGTTTCGCACTCGTAGCTGAGCGTTGCGTTTAGAAGCAGAATGCCTGAACCAGCAAAGTCTGCGCCTAAGAAGGGCTCCAAGAAGGCGGTCACCAAGACCGCCGGTAAGGGAGGAAAGAAGCGCAAGAGGTCCAGGAAGGAAAGCTACGCTATCTACGTGTATAAGGTGCTGAAGCAGGTCCATCCCGACACCGGCATTTCTTCTAAAGCGATGGGCATCATGAACTCCTTCGTCAACGACATCTTCGAGCGCATCGCCGGTGAGGCGTCTCGTCTCGCTCACTACAACAAGCGCTCCACCATCACATCGAGAGAGATCCAGACCGCAGTGCGTCTGCTGCTGCCCGGTGAACTGGCCAAACACGCCGTGTCTGAGGGCACGAAGGCCGTCACCAAATACACCAGCTCCAAGTAAAGCGCTGCTTCCGGCGTCCCCACCAAAAGGCTCTTTTAAGAGCCACCCATGGTTTCTTTAAAGAGAAATCGTCCAAATAACGCGCTTGGTTTAATGTGAGGACACGAATAAGGAGACTAATAATGTTTGTCAGTATTCCACGAATAAAGAGACCCGATGAACACAAAATCACGTTTCTTGCTTAAATGCCCACGATGCGGCGGTTTATATCCAATGGTGGTTTTGCAAATAGCTGTAAGTATAAAGTAGCACAGCTGCCAAAGTTAATTTATAACATTTACATTACATTTAGGCATTTGGCAGACGCTTTTATCCAAAGCGACTTACATTGCATTAGACTACACATTGAGTATGTGCAATCCCTGGGATCGAACCCATGACCAGTTGTTAACGCCATGCTCTAACCACTGAGCTACAGGAAAGCTTGAGTATATTTGAGATGAATTAATACTGATCAATGCATTTTAACACTGCTTACATTTAAATTGACATTAAAGCTGCTTTATTCTGTTCTGTCATTTTAAACAATGCCAGCTTACATAAATGATTGATGTATTTTGATGTAGTACAGCAGTGGACCGGTAATGGAATGCAATTTTATGGGGACTCTATGTAATGATTTTTATACTGAGCTAATCACAATCTCTACACAATATATTTGCCTTAACATGTATCATTACTGTGGCATCTGAGGACTAATTTAGGCAAATGCAAAATGCTACTAATACAGAGACACTTTGTTCTCCCTATAAATACAAGGTGCTGTCATGAAATACATATAGACAACAATGCAGCTTATGAGCTTATTACATTTAGTTACTATGAAACATTTTATACAGTAAGAAATATGCTTGACTTACCGTCTGGTAACATGGTTTGGATTTGTCAGTCATGGAGGGTGAGGAGGGCAGCTCATACCACATCAAGACAAGTCTGTGTGCTCAAAGAAAATCTGTAAACAAATGGAAACTTGTTAGTGTATTCTCATATTCCATAAAGCAGCTGTTTTCTGAGCCAATGTACACTATGATGACCCCATTACTGAAAAATATGCAACAAAATCAATGCTAGTTCACACAACACTCAAATGCCACAAGCTGTATTTTCATGCAGGAGAGTTGCTGTTGCTCTGTTGTGCTACATAACGCAGTTTAATCGCTGCACAGTGCACCAGCACTGAGGAGACCAAAGCGTTTGTACACTGAGCTCTTGCGTGTTTTTACTGCTGTTGCTATTCAAGCAGTATCTGTCATTCTTTATAATGAAGCTGCGTTTGGACCCTCACCCCCTTGTTTCAGAGCAGTTAGTAACACATCTAGATCAAACTGCGCTTTCACAAAAACATATATCAATTTATTTCAAAGAAGAACAATACAATCTTACCCATTAGCGGATTCTTCTACAGAGATATCTAACCGTGTCTCGCAGGTTTCATTGAGAGCTAGTGTAGCCTAGTGCAGTGGCTCCCAAAGTCTCAGAAGACCCATAAATAACAGTCGAAATCCTTAACCAAACCCTTTCTCCCCGCCCCAAAACAAAACCCAAGTCAACACACATTTCATATACTGACAGTAATGACGTGATCAGTTAAGTTTTAACAAATGCAACAACAGCAGAAGGAAAGCAATTTGCTTTAACATGCAATTCAAAAAGACAGACAGACGTTTTTAATATGTTAACGTGGTAGGTTTCACTGTCGTCTCATTCTGCAATTTGTTTCAAATAACTGTTTCTCAATAAACCTCAATGATCCACAGGAAACGGAGAGGTTTGTGGACGTCGAAAAGTGTCGTGCACGTGCAGGTGTTCGTGCAAAACTTACAAACAACAACAGAGAGAAAATCAGATGTGCGGATTCACTCTTACCGAGCAGCTCGGATGACATGACACGCGATGACGCCACTAATAAATAAATGCTTATAAACACAAAAGCGCAATAAAACAACACAAAGCATCGACCCTCACAAACACGTCACGTCACGTCTCCTCCGCTGCGAGCTGTTTGACGTGATTGCGGTCACGTGACCCGACAAAGAACTGGGTCAAACACCTGCGCGCGCGCACACTCCGCGCGACACACATTCGGTGTTTTGCTCGCGTCACGTTTAGCAACTCCAGTCACAGTGACGTGCAACGGAAGAGGAAGAGGAGGAGGAGGAGGAGGGAGGAGGAGGAGGGAGGAGGAGGCTGTTGTATGCCGTACACACCGCTGAGCAGCACTGCTGAGCACACGAGAAATAAGCAGCGTTTAAAACTGTCCTCACTGAATGACAGCAGCACAGTGTTATTGAAAGACACCCCCCATATGTGGATTCATTTCTTTGCACAAGCACGTGTGGAGATCACTGTTGAACTTCAGAAATTCATGTAGCTTGATTTTAAGAGCTTGATTTTGAAACGTTGAAATTAATTTCGTGTGTGCTAAATATGATGCAGTCAGGTATCAACATACAATCCAACAAAGCATTTTAACAAAGACAGACAAGCCCATGTGTTTGGTATGTGTTATTTGTCTGATTACTTTTGTCTGTACATCTGGATGCTGTTCATTCATGATCAAAGTTATAAAATAAATATATAATATAATATAAAATATATACACACCCAAAAGTACAGCCATAGCTTTAGCTGTTATATCTGTATACTATTGCTATATTTTGAAATTACAAATGCATGTTGTGTGACCACGCCTGTCATTATTTTATTCCCGGTTCGGTCACATTCCGTAACATGTTGGAACAGACAGAATCCAGAATCAGGTGTTGCTGTTTCAACTGACAGCTCAGAGGCTCAGCTCAGTCGACAGTCTGCACAGGAGAAAGTGCTGTACATACATTACACCTTGTATCTCTGATCTGCAGGTAAGTAAGGATGTTTGTCTTAACTTTTGCAATAATGATAATACAATGTTTACACAGATAAAGACAAAGCACAGCATCGTCATCTCTCTCTCATTACACACACTGTGTGTTTCACAGCCTGCTGGTGTTTGTACACATGGCATGTGACAGCTCATACACAGTCCTCATCGCTCCTCTACAGAACAGCCTGTACAGTCTCGATGCCCTGCACTGCTTTCTCTGGGTAAGTGTGTGTGATTTTGCCCACATTTTTCAGGAGCAAATGACCCCACAAGGATTGTAAGAACTGAAATCCTGTGTGTGTGTTTATACCTCAGTGGAACAGCTTGTCCACAGAGGTGAACTAAATTGGATCGTTGATCGTTTAGTAATCAGTAATCAATAAATGTCTGCTCCACTGTCTTAGCTGAAGAGACAGAGAGATTTGGAAAGGGAGAAGGACATTCTGTGGACTGGACTGCAGGTTGTGGAACAAACACAGCTGTTGTACCAGAACAGACTGCAGCTGAACTTACAAAGGCAAGTTAGCTTCAGCACAGGAGACCTCGAGAAAAAGGTAGAAACCTTGACACAACCTTGAATAATGCATTTGTTTTCCAGATGAAACAACCTCTTTCAGAATGTCTGCGAAACGGGTTGTATCGTTAAGTTAATATTCTGTTATATTAAGGTAAATATTTCTCATATTTCCAGTGGATCTCTGTATGACATCATGTTCAGGCGACACACACTGACACATTGATGAAATCAGAGGGCTATATTTGTTCAGACATTTCCAGGGTAGTCCCACTTGAACCCAGCTGCTACGGATTATTCTCACAACACTGATTAATGTTACAATATCTGAAAATCTGGATATTTCCAACGTTCCTAGAACATACATTATTCTATTTCAATTTCATTATTTTGTTTATGGTTACCTATTGGAAATATTAGAGAAACGTTCCTACAACCTTAAATTGTTAGGGAAATGGCATTCTGTTGGAATTGGCAATATTCCTGAACAATTGGAGCACAAGATTACAACCTTTACAAGAAACTCACTGTTGAAACAGCTATTATGTTCTTATTAAAAGTAGATTTTCAGAAATGCCCCGTACTGTTGCAGGGCAGGTGGTCCTGCGCTCTGCGCTCATGCATGCAGCGTGTACACGGCCGTCTGGGCACAGTGATGAGTGATACTTGTTTCTGGAGCAATCCTGCCCCACAGGAAAGGGGAGGTTCAGATTGGGCTCTCCGCTGGACCAATGCCACTCTGGTCAAGGTCAGATATCTACAATGCTATGCAGTTCTCGTTGTTATCACAGTAACAAACATTGTGACATCATTTGTAGGAGGTGAGTGACAAGAATCTACAGATTTCCATGTTGGAGCTGGAGAAGACGAGACTCCAGCGGCTGGTGACCTCCAGCACCTCTGTGTGATGCATGAGAGCTTTAAATGTAACATTTATAAAGATTAGAAAGCAAGACATTAAATTATATTGAAGATCTGCTATATACAACAATCTATTGCTCTTCCATAATGTAAAACTAAAGTGACTGAAAAGTGTTTAGGAGAAAAATAGCTGCGGAGATTCTTAATTATGATCATGAAGACTAAAAGCAACTGCTGAAAAACTCAAACATTAAAAAAATCATTTAAAAGCCCAGGGTTAATAAATGTCATACACTTACAATAGAGATTCTATAATAGAGATTATAATAGAATTATTCTATAGCTGTTCTATATAGCTGTAATGTAATATCCAGACTGCATGTGTATTTAAAATGACAATATTGTCAAATTTAATGGATGCAAGAAATAATCAGTTCAGGTACCTCAAAGATTCTGTGTATTGGTAGCGATTTACTGTCATACTGTACTTACACATATGCTGTGCTGAACTCACCAGAACACACAATACTGAGTGAAGGCTGCTTTAAAATGCCTTTAGTGTACATAGTACACTGCTATAATTGACTTACTGTTTGTGTGTGTGCAAAATGAAAGTGACATGACAGATATGTGACCACTGCATTTAACCCATTACTGGTGAGGAGTGAACACAAACACTCAGTGGGGAGCACTACTGTGCCTGGGGAGCAAGGGAATCAAACCAGCAGCCTTCTTTCTCCCTCAGTCTAAGGTTCAGAGCATGTATAACAGAGCATAACAGAGCATGTATACCAGAGCATGTATAATAGAGCATGTATAACAGAGCATGTTAAGCTACGGGCATTACTGACCTCCTTAGGGCACTTGAGGTGCAGGTCAAGTCCGTCAAGTTCAGTGAGAAAGACAACCCAGACAGCTTTAAAACAAACTTTTAGAAACAAAAACTCGCATGAGCAGAAACAAAAAACAAATAAGACCAGGATCCAAACATCACTCTGACACTGAAACAGAGACTCTGACCAGCTGTACTGTACTGCTCTCACATTTAGCTCTGACAATTTTTGATTGGATCACCAAAAATGTAGGTGAAACAGGCAAAACACAATGTTTTATCATGTCTTTAAACACCCTGGAAAATTTTCCACAATTATATATTTAAACTCAGGTGTCTGTAAACTATAAATATGCAATCTTGACAGTTATACAGGCTGGCCAAATTTTTAATCAAACAAAACTGAACTGCTGAACTGATACCCACACGTGTACCATTGTCACAACTTGTTTCTGACTAGAGTTATCTGCCGATCTCATTCAAACACACCCTCCCTCTGTGAAACAGCATATCTTGCCATTTGTACTTACAGTGTGACTAAATATGGTCCCTTGCCTTTCCACAAGTTCATGCGGCTACATGTTGTGCAGTGATGGATATCACACACACACACACCGCGTATCTCTAGTTATGACACTTTGACCGTAGTGAGCATTTAACACCACATATCAGAGGACATTCTGTCAAACATATACATCACATACATGTGAAAAATAAATACAAATAAAAAAAGACGATCAGGAAAGCAGATACAACAAACTGTGGACCAGAGCAGCCCGGGGGAAACATAGTTATCCTAGATGACAACAAACATTACCTGCTCCATTAACTGTCCATTCCTCTGGAAAAACAAAACCATAACTAATGACCTCCATTGTTGTCCAAACCAAGAAAGACATTCCTGAAGCCTATTTGTAGTGATTTGTAATATAGTGAAATCAGTCAATGATTTGGAAGGATTGATAAAGTTACATTACTTTAGAATGACCAGAATACAGTGATGTCAGATCTGAAAACATGGCGTCTGATGAAACAGTCATGGAAACAGTTTCTGATGAAGAATGATGAGGAACTTTAACATCTTTAGAAAACGGAGTTCAATTGGTTCATGCTATACAATGATGCCAATGGATCTTGTCATCCTGATGTAAATGTGGAATTTTGCTCAATTTCCATAAAACTATGAATTAGGAATAATACAAGAGTTATGAAATAAATAAACATCTTAGACGTATAACATGTGAGTTGCAGTTTGAAATGGTAAAACTGATGTGAATGTGTAATTTAAAAAGGTGATTTAAAGAAGTGCTATGGAAGGGAAGAAAATGTGAGCTACACCTTCACCCACACGATTGGATTCTGTCATATTGGAGTCATTACCCTTCAAAATGTGCATGTAGAATGTGTCCATTATAATATACTGTACTTGCTCACTTACATATGGTATATTTGTTTATCTGCATATGTATGGTATATTTGAGCACTACGATTTTGATCCTTTGCACATTTTCTAATTACCCTACATGGAAATATTTTGAATAAATGCATTACCTTCATTTAAAAGATAATTCTGCTGTGTCCTCACCACAGTTAGAATGGAAAGGAGAAAATTATTAAATAATTGTGGCAGACCAAAAAAAGGAGTGCAAGTCACCTGATAATGAAGTCAAATGTTGAAGTGTATAAAAATTGAATGTTTATTTGTTGTCTTGAGCAATAAAGCCACTTTTACCTTTTGGCATCTGGAACCCTTGACTGAGTTTCTCTCGCTGCATTGAGACTAACAAGCTGAAGTGAAACACAACTGATTTCCATGGGTTGTATTCACCCTCCAGAATGTTTTACAGTGTACGCACTACATGCTTAGACAATATTTCGATAATTGCGTCTCATTTCTTCCGCACCGGATAGTTTTAATATGTCAGTCCTCCATCTCCCACATGCGTGTCATGGTCTGCGTGCTGCGTGTGTTGTTTTCTTTTCAGCGTTTCGTTGCTCGGTCATTCTGAATATAAATCAGGCTCGTACAAGAAGTAGCTCGCTCTCCAAATACAGCTGTGGACCTCTGCTCCGTGCTCACTCCGTTTCACTCGGCCAAGCTCTTTAGTCGTCCGTCTTTTACTCGAAACTTTAGGAGAAGAAACACGCGCTCTGGTTTCCAAGAGACGCGCGGAAGCTGAGCCGGGCATGCTGAGTCTATACGGTTCTCATGTGCCGCATAAGAGCGCAGCGCCGCCCAGTCGTTCCGCATTACCGATCGAGTATCAGTGCGAAATAAGAGACTGTATCCAAACATGGCTGAAACCGCTCCAGCTCAAGCTGCCGCCGCTCCACCGGCCAAGGCGCTCAAGAAGAAGTCCGCTGCTAAAGCCAAGAAAACGGGTCCAAGCGTGGGCGAGCTTATCGTCAAAGCAGTGTCCGCGTCCAAGGAGAGGAGCGGCGTGTCACTCGCCGCCTTGAAGAAGGCTCTCGCTGCCGGTGGCTACGACGTGGAGAAGAACAACTCCCGTGTCAAGCTCGCCATAAAGAGTCTGGTGACTAAAGGCACGTTGGTCCAGACCAAAGGGACCGGCGCCTCCGGCTCGTTCAAGCTGAACAAGAAGCAGACCGAGACCAAGAAGAAGCCGGAGAAGAAAGCTGCTCCTAAAGCCAAGAAGCCTGCAGCCAAAAAACCCACTGTTGCTGCCAGGAAGCCCGCAGCCAAGAAGCCCACAGCTGCTGCCAAGAAGCCCAAGAGCGCAGCGGCAAAGAAGCCCGCGGCTAAGAAATCTCCCAAGAAAGCGAAGAAACCAGCCGCAAAGAAAGCAACAAAGAGCCCCAAGAAAGCGAAGAAGCCGGCAGCCCCTAAGAAAACGGCCAAGAGCCCCAAAAAGGCTAAAACTGCTAAACCCAAGACGACGAAGCCTAAAGCAGCCAAGCCTAAAAAGGCCGCCCCAAAAAAGAAGTAGTTAAATTGAGGTCTTTTGCTCTGAAAACGGCTCTTTTAAGAGCCACCCATAAACTCGTGAAAGAGCTCCGTTTTAACCTTGCGCAGCCGATAGCGTTTACCTGGACGTTAAGAAGTATTAAAAATTGGGATGGGGACCGCTTGAGGTTTCATGTTTTGCTGGTTCGTTACGCAGATATAATCGGTGTATTGCTGCTGTTCACACTACACTCAACCCTGCATTTGCACCCGCTGTTCATATTACAGACGCTTCCCGTGAACATCGTATGTTAAAAACTCCGCTTTGCATGTGTCAGTTACAGTTCTCCATGCTGCGCTTGTCTGTATACATAAATCACACTCTAGTCTTGCCCTTCTGCTGAGACGCGCTAACTGCGTTCCTTTAGCTGTGTACTTGTACTGGACGTAATGACAAAGTTGAATCTAAAGTCAAATGGAAAATCTGAACTTGATTCATTTGGTACATGCAGTGCCCCATGCAATCGTGTGTCACGTGTATTGCAATTGATTTTTTTGTGCGTTCGTTCATATGGCGTGTAGCTTAATTCAGTGCGTTTATTGGCGGGTCATATACCGGCTTCGTTTGTCTCAGTACGAAATGATTCCGTTCACAGCAACTGTAAAGCGGAGCGGCCAGAGAGAACGGGGTGGGCTTTGGAGTGTAGAGGGAAGTTGACTGATTGGTTTAAGGGGTTTTACAGGCTCCAGCCAATGGGCGTCTGAGAGACACGTTCAAATACTGGAAACAGCGTCAGAAAGCATTACGTTTCCAGTTCGCAAGACTTGCAGCAGTGTCGAAAATGAGTGGCAGAGGTAAAACCGGTGGCAAGGCTAGAGCGAAGGCCAAGACTCGCTCTTCTCGAGCCGGCCTGCAGTTCCCCGTCGGCCGTGTGCACAGGCTTCTGCGTAAAGGGAATTATGCCCAGCGTGTTGGTGCAGGCGCTCCCGTTTATCTGGCTGCGGTGCTCGAGTATCTGACCGCCGAGATCCTGGAGCTTGCTGGAAACGCCGCCCGGGACAACAAGAAGACGCGTATTATTCCCCGTCACCTTCAGCTGGCGGTGCGCAACGACGAGGAGCTGAACAAACTCTTGGGGGGAGTGACCATCGCTCAGGGCGGCGTGCTGCCCAACATCCAGGCCGTGTTGCTGCCCAAGAAGACCGACAAGCCCGCCAAAACCAAGTAAACCGGTCAACGTTCGTTTCTATGATGCCCACAAAAGGTTCTTTTAAGAACCGCCCACTTTCCCATTCAAGAGCGATTTCTTATTTGTCTTATGGCGAGTTACATTTGTCGGTTATGTGATAGACACTTTCGCAAGTATAAAAAGGCGAGAAACCTTTAGAGCGGCCAGAGAATCAAATCCAGCTGTTATTGGGGTCAAGACGGGCACCCGTCAGCTGCCGCCCTCAGAAGCGAACAACTGCTTCGATCCAATAGACGGTCCATAAACGCACCGCATGTATCCATTGTCTCCTCGTTGCAAGTCGTAGTTTAATGTTAAAATGTATCCCCTCTATGTTAGTACGTATACACATTTTCTCCATTTCAATTTTTATCACCACTGCCAGTGAGTTGTATCTTTTTTTTATCAATGCTTATGTTTTATGCGTAATGCTTTAGCAGTATCGCATGTAAAACGATCATGCCAATAAAGTACTGGAGAGTGTGAACAGCCGTGCAAATCTGCCACTTAACCCTTTGCTTGGGCTCCTGTAAGAGACTCCCACTTGAGCTGCTTGAGAGCTGCTGCTGTTTCTCTGTTAAGCCCAGTGAGGTGAACGCGCCACAGGACTACAAAACTCAACTCTGGAAATGTTAGCAGTGGCCACTCTATAACTCCGAGCAGTGTTTTTTCTGTATAACACTAAACTGTATGTAACTGAAAACGTCCCATCAGTGTCCCGATTTTTCTGTCAAACATCAAAAACGTGCAGAAGGGAAAATAAAAACGCTGCACACAGAGGACGAGATGTTTGTCTCCCTCTCTCAGTGTTACGTTGCTATCGACGAGCGGTTGTTTTAATCGGCCGGTCTGGGTGGCGGTTGTGGTTCTTTGTTCTCGCGTTTGAATGTCGGGTGGGACACAAATGTCTCGTGCACGCGCAGTCATTGGCCAGCTGTCCCTCACGAACCAATCGCGTAACTCTGCGTATTTTAGGGCGCGCCACCGTTCTAGCATTTAAAGGACTGCCGGCGAAGCCGAGCAGTGTGTTCTGTGTCGAACCGAAAAGCAAGAGCGCAGCCATGGCAAGAACAAAGCAGACCGCCCGCAAGTCCACCGGTGGCAAAGCCCCGAGGAAGCAGCTCGCGACTAAAGCCGCTCGTAAGAGCGCCCCGGCCACCGGCGGTGTGAAGAAGCCTCATCGTTACAGGCCCGGCACCGTGGCCCTGAGAGAGATCCGCCGCTATCAGAAGTCCACCGAGCTGCTGATCCGCAAGCTGCCTTTCCAGCGCCTGGTGAGAGAAATCGCCCAGGACTTCAAAACGGATCTGCGTTTCCAGAGCTCCGCCGTCATGGCGCTGCAAGAGGCCAGCGAGGCTTATCTGGTCGGTCTGTTTGAGGACACGAATCTGTGCGCCATCCACGCTAAGAGAGTCACCATTATGCCCAAAGACATCCAGCTGGCCCGTCGCATCCGCGGAGAGCGCGCTTAAACGACATTGTCCGCATCGAACCCAAAGGCTCTTTTAAGAGCCACTTAGTTTTTCTGAAAGACTTTTCCAGAATGATAATAAATCATGAGCGTGGCAGCTGACACGAGTCTTACCTCTTTCCCTGCGTGAGCCCACTGTTGCAGTGCTGTTCTGAGCCACTGTATCCTTCAATGTAAACCGTCTTCCAGTGAGATTAAACGCTAGCGAGAGAAAGCTCAAGACAGCCTTGACTTGCTTACCGGGCGACTGCTGACGTTTGACTTGTTTTAGTGTTTTGTAAATTAATGCTGCTTGTAGAGTAATCATCTAATTACAGCCCTGAATGTAATTAGTGCACCAATTAAGCGTCGCTTCCGGCATCCCCACCCAAAGTCTCTGAAGAGCCACAATCTCTTCCAGAAAAGAGCTTTTCTTGAAAGACACACAACGTGTTTTAAATAATTCAGTGTTCAGAATTTACACACGTGTAACTTAAGTGAGGACTTGCTTAAGTTTTGTTACGACACATTTAACGTTACACTGTAATAAAGTGAGTTACATCTATAAAACATAATGTCAAAAACTACACGTGCTCTTCAACGCACAGGTCGCGCACAACTTTTCTGAAGTCTGATGCATATTCAGTAGAAAAGGATACAAGAATATATGAAACGTTTATGTACTTCAAGCTTCAGTAATATGAGTTGAACATTTACTTTATTAGACCACTTTCTTGTTTGTCATTTTGAAAGAAATTCATGAAGCACCATAGCTGATCAAGTTTGTGCAAAACATCACTCACTCAACAACTGCTTAATCTGTCAAACAAACAGCTGCTGCTCTTTCCTCTAACTGAGGTTCTGAAGGGAGAACAGAGTGATGAAAGAACTGATGGTGAGAAAGGATGAGACTTAAAAACACTACCTGCTTATGAATATGACTTTAGCGCAGTACTGTATATATATTATCATAAAATTAGGTTACTTTGAATGTCTAATAATAGAGAGCTGCTTTTTGTGTCTGGCTGCTTATGTCTTCACCCTCAGTGGGGGCTACCCCCACCCATACATTACTGTACATACATTACTGTATTCGTTACTGTACACAAAACCTTCAGGAGTCATTTAATTGAATCACAATCATATTTATTTAGCGATCAGAGAATAATTTACAGAAGTATTTAAAGATCCTGTAAGTGTCAAAAGCCTCTATATGTTTAATAACTTATATTTTAAGGTTGTTTGGTGTGCTTTATTAGAAAAGACAATGATCTGCATTACACATGCACGTCGATACGTAAAGGTTTTATAAAAAATAAAGGCATAGATCTGCAGGACATTGTTATTAAAGTTATTTTTAAAATACCAGTAATTTTTCTCCTTGTTGGTTCTTAATCAACAGTACAAAAGATTAAAACATCCAGTACACGCACACAAAACCTGGAATTTATTATAATACTACTGTTATAATATCTACAAACTAAGCTGTTTCCAGCGGTCTGTGTTCGCCTGCTTACAGCTGCTTGTTTCTTGACATCACGCAATGCTTTGGCATCTTTTGCAACTATGTGAAAGGAGCAAAAATATACAAAACAGCTAATCACCAAAAAACTCAATAATAACTTATGAGCAACAAGTCAGTTGTCAGCTGAATATGAGCTCAAACCAATCACAGCTGTGGCATAATATATACTTACCCTTATAATATGTTATTGTAGATTGGAAAAAGAGGATTATCTCTTTCATAGCACAGTTTACGGGCCCTCAAAACATCACGCACACACTGGTGAATATAAGCATACTGGCACTGCAAGAGAGACGATTTCTGTTAAGGGTCTATAACTGTGAATTATAAAATGAATCTTATATAATGAAAACTATAATGAGGACGTTTGCATTTGAAGGCGTCTATACTTTGACTTCTATAAGTTTGACCTCTGTAGTGCATTCAGTCACAAATGTAAACATCTAATTAATAATAATTAAGTTTTATTCCAGAAATATTATAATGAAACTGTAATTCAGTTTGAATAGAAAATAATTTCATAAAGCATTTGTAGTTTGACTCCATTGCCAATTCAAATCACTTTTGCATACCTCAGTTTGTACCATATATGAGCGATGTAGACGTAGTTCAAATACACAGCTGTAAATATCCACCGTGCCCTTACTGTCCAGCTGCTGTAACACCCGGTCTAACACAATAAAGGTGCCAGTTCTGCCAACACCAGCACTGAGAGACAGAGAGAGAGAGAGAGAGACATTCACTGTCAATGTGGTTTGAGTGTCAGCATACTTTAAATGTCCGACTGTGATTTCTGAAATGATAAACTCCACAAATTTAAATAAAAATTGCAATTGAAGTGAAATGTTTTTGGGTCAGTGGTTCTACACTGACTTTGCCTCAAATTTGATATTGGGCATCAAATGGGGACCAAACAATAAAAGTATTCACATCTCAATAGCTGACCACACAAAACACAAGGTGGCCAGCACAAACTATGTGTATTCTTTATACTGCAAGTAAATCCATACTGTATTTTTGTCTGGATCTTGTACATTACATAGCATGTTACATAACATGTCCATTTGCATAATGATCAGCTTCTACAAACTAGTTTGTGTTCTACAAACGAGTTTGATTGGATGCACATCTTTGAGATCTAACTCACCTTGATTTCTTCCTTTTTATAAGTCTATTTATTTCCAGCGTTAACTGTGCACATTATGTTTAGTTGCCTTTTATTTTATTAAGCAGTGTTTGTCCCCCTGCTGTCTGATCAGAACATACTGATGTAGATTAAACACATACCTGCAGTGTACTACACTGACTCCAGCACGAGTCGCTCTGTTAATGTAGTCTCTGACTGTTCTCACAAACTGAACAAGCGATTGGGTGGTCTCAGGTACACCATGATCTGGCCAGATGGTGTAATGGAACTGACGGATGATTCTGGGGTATCTTAGCTGACCGTCCTGGAGAACACACAAACCAGAGCTTTCTAGACCCGCCCCAAACTCTTTTTAAATGGACTTCTTTCAAAAACATCATTTCATATGATTAGACGTTAGTTTTAATATGAATTTGGACATGCATGTTGATTATTGCATACATGTTTATATGCTAAAGGTGAAGTCTGTAATTTCTGCACCAAACAGGAACTGCCAAAACGCATGCCATTGTAGTCAGAAGTGGACATATCGGGTCAAATAAATAAAGCAATGATCTCAAAGTGCCACAGAGCCACTGAATTTAGATCTTGTTTACATACGACCTTTATCTCGATCTGGATAATCTTCAAGTGTAACCACTTGTGTTCAAACAGTGTAAATGTTTTGGGTTCTGATTCCTTTGTTTAGATTACACAGAAGTCTGATTTCACGAATTAAAAATCATATTCACATTTACAAGATGACGTCAAACAAACCCCGCCCACTATCATTAGGATATCATCTTCTTTTTAACCCAAGACGGACAACACTGACCACACTGCCAGCACTCACACATGAGATCCTGAAGTCACGAATGGTCCATTCTGGAAGGATCTTCTCAGAGGTCCTCTGCACCACAACATCACCGTAACACACAGGCTTATTGTCATACGGCCAGTATCGTTCGCATTTCACCTGCATTATATACACATGCAACAGTGAATCAGACGAGACGCAACAGTGAATCACATGAGACGCAACAGTGAATCACATGAGACGCAACAGTGAATCACATGAGACGCAACAGTGAATCACATGAGACGCAACAGTGAATCACATGAGACGCAACAGTGAATCACATGAGACGCAACAGTGAATCAGACGAGACGCAACAGTGAATCACATGAGACGCAACAGTGAATCACATGAGACGCAACAGTGAATCACATGAGACGCAACAGTGAATCACATGAGACGCAACAGTGAATCACATGTGACGCAACAGTGAATCACATGAGATGCAACAGTGAATCACACGAGATGCTGTGCTGGAGCCACACTCTGCAACTTTCACCAGCTTATATGATTATATATATTATATGATTGCTGCACATCAGACTGTATGATATAATTGCAGCAAGATTTTAGGGAAAAGCCACATTTTGTGACATCAACAGTCATTGTGATTGTTGCATTGTTGGCTGTCATCTGTCCACTGTAGAAACAGTCACAAACAGCAGATGATAAACAATAAGCAATGGAAGACTGACGACTTTAATTTCTGAAATTGACCTCAAATGGCCAAAACTGTACAGTGTGCACCTGACTTTAGCTAGTTAGCAGTCTTCTGAAAAACAACACATGGAGCTCACCATGCCCCTCTCCACACACTGGGTCACCATTACAATGCTGTGGGCATTTTGTTCCCACACCATGCGCCAGAAATCATCCTTGGTGCCTGGAAGAGGCCCTTGTGTAGCCACATACTCCCATTTAAAACTGTTTCCCTGTTAGAGAAAGAGACATACACTGTGTTTGTCATACATGCATATTAACGTGACACATACGAACAGTAACTTTGCAGATAAATGATCTCTTTGAAACAGGCCAGGTTTATATTATTATTCATTAAAAGACACACAGATGAGTAAGAGTCTGTTGCCCCTGATCCACTTACAACTGAGCAAAATCTGTTCTCATCAGCTCGAGTCTGCATATTTGACAAAATATCACATAAGGTATGAAGGGTACAGATTTAATCTGTACATCAAAGCAGATTAAATGTGTTACTTTAGTCTATATTTTAGAGGTGACAGAGAAAATCTCGTAGTGTATGATGCTCCACGAATCCTTAAGTCATGTGGTGAAATAAAGCTTAAGAAATGAGGGAGAATTTTAGTGTCGTTTAACAGGCTGTTATCCGCAGGCTTTTGCTATATGTTGCATCTTTTTAATGTGATGTTTTAATTGTAGAGATTATGTTTCCACAACAAGTTTAAATCACCAATACAACGTGACCAAAGTGGAATCACTGTTATTCTTGAGTTAAAAGCAGGCTCAGACGAGATTTTAGATTCATCAGAATGGTAATTTGCATGCACATTCTAGACCAATAAAACGAGGCAACTGGTTAATTTAAAAGAAAGTCATGTTTAATTTTTCTACAGGTGCCATATTAAGTGTAATGATTTCTGCATGTCTGCTACTGCATCCACCCTGATATCCTGCATTCCAGTTTAGCCAATGAACAATTAACTGAAGAAAATCTTACAGGTATGTAGTTTGCGTTGATGAAGTCTGAGCAAGGTTCGTCATCCAAGCGAGACAGTCTCACCCGTGTTGAATCATCTGCAGTTAACCAGTAAAGAGTTTAACGAGTGATGGACCACACATGGACTACAGGTAGACGTTGCTTAGTAACTTACTAAGAACAAAAGCTAAGTATGAGCATTCTGGGTAAAATGTGATAGTTTGTGATAGTAAAATGTGATAGTTTGTGGAGTATTCACATGTACAACCTATCAGAGTTATTATTTATTCACTTGGTTAAAGTTTACAAACGTTTACAATTATTCAATTGTAAATAATATTGTAAATTGTAAATAATATATTTTACAAATATATTATTTCATAAATTCATGTATACATTACACTTACATGCTAAGAACAGATGGGGCGGAAGTCATAGGAAATTGAAAGATAATGTCTGTACTTACATGGCAGGATGTTGTTATATCGATTTTTGCTTCGGTTGCTAGGCAATCGAGCAGCGTTCTGGGTTTGGGTTCGCCCCACGTCTTTCAGATCCTTTTTAACATGAGAAATGATGCTGTTAATGCATGTCAAATGTAAAGCTCTTATGACATTTACATTTAGTCATTTAGCTGACGCTTTTATCCAAAGCGACTTACAAATGAGGACAAGGAAGCAACTTCAATCACAATTATGAGAGATGTGGAAGATGTGTTACCTCAAACTCTTCAGACAGCAGGTAACTAGAATCAGCTTGAAGTTTGGCCAGATGGAGCTCAAAGTTGTCTGCTCTGACTGGGCTAGTTTGCAATAGAAAATACACTTTAAACTCACCTTTACTGATGGCAAACTCAATCTGCACTGGCCATTGTATAAAGATAAATACCAGTGTTGGACTCTTCAACTGGTGGTCTTGGTTTTAAGACCACCAATATGGTGTGGTTTGCTCATAATAAAGGTTCATAAAGGTTTCCATGAAGCTAGCTAGTTAGCAAATGAACCACTACATAAAGTGGCTCTATGTTTTCTACATTTCAGTTCATTAAACTGGACCTAGCCTGGAGCATAAACCATAAACAGTAATGTAATACATAGTCCTTTACCGTCAATAAAATGACAGAAAACAGAAATGAAATGTTGAAGTACCTTCGTATAGCCGAGCATATCTGTGAGGTGGGCAACTCCTTCCACATACACATCTTCATCACTGGACTTTCCTGTACAGCTCTTGACACAAACAAACATAACACACATCAGCACAGACACAAACCCCTTAAAAACATATAACTAAGATTAAAACATACACTAAAACGAACAACAGGAAGCAGAATTCTTGTTTCTAATTCCCCGTAAAGAACTACTGTACTCATAATTCTCAAGAAAGAACCACCAATCAGAAAAGGCAGCAAAAGAGCTCTGCAGCAACCAGAAACTCCCATGATGCTTTGTGATATAATGTATTTCAATTATATATTGTTATAAACAAATGCTGCTGTGCTTAATATATATTTTGAAATATATGAACAAAAGTGCATGTTTTTATACTTGTATTCAATGACAGACATTGTATTTATCTCATGTCTTTTGCAATGCTTCATGGGATTGTAGCTCATTCTCCTTGGAGACGTTAAGTTTTTTATTTTTAAATATGTTTCCCTTTCAAATCAAAGTTCGTAATGTTGTGATTTATCTGGAAGCTGTTGGTTTAACTCGGGGCTTAAAACTCAAAGAACTTGATGAATCCTGGAACCGACGCTGCAGTAAAAGCCATTATAGCCTCAGTGATGTGTGGTGCCCATACTCACATTTTGTGTGTTCTCTTCCTGTAAATCAGTAAGACCATCACAACAATCACAATTGTGATTAGAAATGTAGCTGCTGTAATGCCTCCCATGACTCCATCTCGTGGTGCTGAGTGACAGAAACCATTGCAATGAGACATGACCACTGATACGCAGAGAAAAAAAACGTTTGAATAAACTGCGCTGAATTGAAGTTTCTTCAGAACTTAAAAATCTTTGAACTTGAAGGCTTATTCTGAAACACTTGAAATGTGTCTACATATGAACATACGATTCCCATGTACACATAACTGTTCATTAAAAGCTGCAGAAGTCAGTAAGTAGAAGAACACACACTGTCTTACCTGATGGAGTTACCAGCGGGAGGGAGAAGTAAGTGTCTGTGTAAAGCACGCGAGCACATTCTCTGTTCTCATCATCAAACAGTTGAGTGAACGCGCGCACACTTAATCTGGAACGAGCAGAATAACATGATGTAGAACCACCCGTCTTATCTTAAAATCACCCATTAAAAATATCTGGGAAAGAAAGTCATGTGTGGAAATTAAAGATTAAATTAATGCAGCATTAAGACTAAACAGAAAACAATGAGTGAATTGTTTAATTGTGCTAAAACAGTGTGATGTAGATGACGTAGACATGCTTTCAGAAACTCTGCTGCACGAGATGCTATCATGCTAGCAGTACCGGTAGGCAGTTCTTGGTCTCAGAGGTCCATCACAGAGATGAGTCCTGTGCTGGTTTGATTCTGGATCCCAGTTACAAGGTCCCCCTAAACGCTTCATCCCAGCACCGAGATTTATCTCAAAAACACGGATCGTGCTGTCAGAGAGCTCGGAGCACAGGCTGTGAAAGTATCCCGTCTGGTAGGTCTTGATGGAGCTGTTGTGTTTGTAGTCCAGGTAAGAGGGCAGTGGATGTGTCTGCTCTGGTAGCACATGATCAACATCTGCAAATAAATGACACAGGACTTACATAAGAGGAGAAACTCTATCTGTCTATCTCTATGAGTCTATCTGTCCTTAACATTCAGCGAAACATTACATTGTGTTTTACGAGCGGAAGACGGCTGTACTGGTTTTAAACATCAGGGTGAGTAAATGATGACAGAAAGGAGATTTTGGGGTGAATTGTGATCATGTTGTTGTCAATCTAAACTCGGGTGCAGAAATAAGGAATGAGAAATGTGGAGTTGTTGTACCGTTTGACTCAGTGACGATGACTGTGAAGAACCGAATGGCGCCGTTCACATCACTAAACCAGCTGCAGTTGAACTTAAACAAGATGGTGGAGTGTGTGATGATCGCTGCTCGCTCGCTGACTCGCACCGTCAGCGCTGGTGCTGGGGGTCCTAAAAATCACATTTCATTTGACAAACTCTTACATTCAGACACATTCATTGATAGTGATTCATACAGGAGCTGTGTATGCTATGTAGATTGTGTTTTTATTTATGATTATAACTAACCTTTACCATACCATAAAAACAAACTGATGTTTGTTTCACTTTTAAGAAACACATTATAAACAGAAATGACAAGAACATTAATATAAAGCTACTGATTAAGTTTGTGACTGACATCTGAGGCTGCTGCTGCTTCCCTCCAGTCCACCAGAGGGCGCTCTTACCTGTAGATTAGTGCTAAACAACACTACTTACTCAGTAGTCTGTAAGTGTTTGTATCATATACAGACCAGTGATATTCCTGTCTTCAGTCATGTCTTCAAAATCATGTAGTGTGCTAGTACTACACTAAATTAGATGAAGTAGCTACTTCTTGGCTGTTAAAACAGTATGTTCTATGTGTGGGTGCAGTATGCATATGTTCATGACACACTACATACTTCATGTTTTCATTGTCATGTGACCTGGATGTTCATTCATATGACATACAGCAACCACAGAAATAATTTACTCGTTAGTTGTTGTTAAAGATGCTTAATTTAACCACGAAGAATATATTTCATGGTATTTATTAATGCTTGAAAAGATCTGCCCGGCTTACCATTACATGACATTTTTAATTGATAAACTTTTGAAATTAGCGTCTCAGCTCTCGTGCCCTCATGGGATAGAAAAGTGTCCATCCGACACATACTTAAAAATCTCGCCTGTAGCAGTAGAACCATCTGAGCAGTAGACCTTCGCATGCTCAGCAGTTTTGTTTTACATTACATTTACATTACAGTTCACATGACGAGTAGGTATTTCAGTTCTGTTTAATTACAGTATATGGTCAGTGTATTTATTTCTGTTCAATACTGTCACTTACGGTCGATCATGGTGATGACACTGTTCTGTGCAGCTGGACTCGTCTTGTCTCCAGAGGTCACAGTGATGGAGATAGTGTAGTTTCTGAAGGGTTCCAACCGGTCAAACTGCTGTGAGTGAGCAGTGTGACTCAGTGTGTAGCTGTAGACTGGAGTCTTGGTGTGCTGCATGTGGCATTCCACAAGGAAGGCATTGTAATCAGACTCTGGAGGTGTCCAGGAGCAGAACACAGAGCTGGAACTCAGGGGGTAACAGCGAATGCTTGAGGTTTGGAGGGGAGCTACAGAGAAGCAGATAATAAGCTCTAATAAGAAGCTTTGATAGATGCTTTGCTCTCATGACCAAAGTTCACTTTTTAAGGATTCAGTTTTTCTTGAGTGATCTGAGGTTCAGTGTCTTAATTAAGGCCACAAAGGTGGGAGTTAATGAGGCAGTCCCCCCCCCATGCCCCCCCCATTCTGTAATTCATTTACAGAATCTGCTTTAGATTGATGTTTCAATATGAGCTGTTTTTTACTTTATATGAAACTGAAACGCATATTAAACTTAAACACTCAGAGAATGTATAGGCTGTGTATTTGTTATTCCTCCACATGTGTTGACTATTGGAGAACACACCACAACATAATCGGTCCAGTTATCCACCTCCAGTGGTCAGTACCTGATAAATGTTAATGGATCTGTACTCACGGGTTCTGATGGTGTGGTAAACTGGAGCGCTGCTGGTCACATGAGTCTTCCCACTGACAGCACGGAGGCTGATGTTATAGAGCCGACCGGGATAAAGTCCTTCCAGGACGCGACGGGTGGGATGATGCCCAGAAACATGAAGTGTGTCCTGAGGAAACCACGTCACTTCAACATCATCATAATCTCCGTTCGCTGGAACTGTCCACATCATCTCCAGCGAGCCAGAAGAACCACTGACAGACAACGATGAAGGTGGTGCAGGAACTGTGATGACAAAACATGAGTAATTCACCTCATATAATGTGTTGTTATGCGCTTTAATGTGTATTATAAGTTAAAAAGGTTAAACAGACGACGTTTTGTACCCTACTAATCACAAACGATTCCACAGCATACGAATTTAAACTCGTAAACTAGTTTGGGCGGAAACAGTTGTCATTGATTGACATTATCAACAGAACAAGTATCTTTTGAATCACCTCCCAACTTGGGAGTACACTACACACAGTATGTGACCTTAATTCTAACAGACATGAACTAAAAACACAAACGTCAAACTCAGATTTCATTGGGTCTTTAAACACTATTGTGCTGCGTCTGTCATGATGCTACTGTGTGACCTGGTGGCTGTATGGTTTAAAATAGCACAAACCTGTGCGTCCCTCAGCACTGGCAGTGTTGCTCAGATCTTCACTCCAGCTCTGAACCACAGCAGTATAAAGCCGACCCGGCACCAGCCCCTGGAGGACTACCTGTGTGGTGTCTGGACCCAACCTTTGCTCCAACCCATCTAAAGAGACTGAATATCCAGTAAGACCGCCGGGACCTCGTGTCCAGCTCACATACAGCCTGTCAGTCCGACCCTGATGTTCCACCTGGAGATCTATCACTGAGGCAGGAGCTGAGAAACATGATGGAGAAATAACAATGTAAATATTCAGTGTTTGCAAACACCGTTTGATGAATAAAAGGAGTTTTCAATTGAAGTTGTTTTGATAGCTTTACATTTTATTTCGGTCTTTTCTAGTATATATTTACATGACTGCTTAGCTTCAGTTAAGTTTTCATTTCTCATCCTTTCCACCGCCCTGTCAGTTAAGTTTGGCATTCACCTGTACGTGCCCATATGGAGGTCTGGTTGCTCAGTTTCCCTCTTCTGCTGCTGATGAGTATCTTATACAGCGTCCCGGGCAGCAGGTGTGTAAAGCTCCAGCTCTGAGCCTCCTCCCTCAGCGTCTGGCTGAACTGCAGAGTCTCGCGCTGATCGTACAGATGCAGGTCGTAGCCGTCCACCCGGCCCGCCGCCGCCGCCCAGCAGAATGAAAGTTCACTGCTGGTGTTGGCGCACACACACAGTCCAGAAACTGCTGCAGGACCTGCGGGACGAAACAAGATGATTGGTGCAAACTGCCCTGCAGCTTCCGTTACTGGTGAAGAGTTCACTCACACACAAACCTGCATCATGAACTTACACTAATAATGAATAATGAAATATGAGGAGAAACGTGTGACTGAGATGAGAATAAAACAGTGAATAAAATTGACAAATACTTAAAAATAAAATGACATATAAATGATATACAGGCATGGCCAAAAATATCGGCACCCTTGCAATTCTCTCAGAAAATTGTTGCAGTTGCAAATGTTTTGGTACTCACATGTTTATTATTTTTGTTTGCATTTGAACAACACAAAAAAACAGAGAAGAAAAGTCAAATCTGATACACTTCCACACAGAACCCAAAACATGCCCTGGACAAAATTACTGGCACCATTAACTTAATATTTGGTAACACCCCTATGGAAAAAATAACTCAAATCAATTGAAGCTCCACCATGTTTGACTGTAGGGACTGTGTTCTTTTCTTTGAAGGCCTCATTTCTTTTTCTGTTAACAGTGCCATGGTGTCCTTTATCAAAACGCTCTACTTTTGTCTCATCTGTCCACAGATTGAATAAAACAAGCTACTGTGACACCAATGACCTGAAACCCATGAATTAACACTGACACACTTACATGTCTGTCCGTGTGCCGTGACCTCTTTGCTTTGTGAAGTGCCACTAAGAGTCTGAACACTGGCTGTGTACCGGCCGCCTGCAGTTAAACCACTCAACAGGTGCTGGCTGGTATCAGCAGGAACGGTCATGTTGGCGATCAATCTGTCCCGCTCATCCAGTAACTGCAGTTTGTATCCGTCAGAAATACCCACAGCTGGCCTCCAGCTCACCAGAAGACTGTTTGTGCTGAGTTCATTATCTGCCTGCAGGGCTGTCACAGCGGAGGGGTCTGAAACACACGCACAAACACACACACAGACATTAACAAACGTACACATACACAAAACACATAATGAAAAGATGTCAAATTAAGAAGATGGAACAGTACTAACTTTCTGGAGAGGCTTTTACTGTGCAAACTCTCTCACACGCTGAAAACATCAACAACATCTCTCAATCTATGACACTGAGTCTTCTCACCTGTTCTACCGCTGACTGTGCGGTTGTTTGTCAGCGTTCCACTGACTGACTGCACCATCACTGAGTACAGCTGACCAGGTAACAGGTGGTAGAATTTTGTCTGTGTGATGTGCTTAGGAACATTCCTCATGTCCTGCACACGTGTCCCCTGAAACAGAGACACAGAATAAAAGTCCATGTCTCCATCGCCAGAGGACCAGGAGGCTGTGAGACTGCCGTCTGCAGCACCAGCGCTGACATGAAGACTCTGAACCGGACTGGGAACTGTGTGGCATGATGGGAAAACAAACAGTGAAACATTGACTCACAACGGGTTCAACACCTAATTCAACATGTCATGAGTTATAAAATATAGCACATATATAAAGATTATCATTTCATTATTTATCACTTACTCTGAATTCATCATTTGTAATTTTGCAAAACTAGGTTGAATTTCACCCCAAAATCAAAATAAAAAAATAAATACATAAAAATAAAATAATTAATAAAATAAATTCATAAGTCATAAACTTTTCCCTAATTTTGGGACCAATAAGATTTTTGGCACTATTTTGTTGATGAATCACATTTGGTGTTTCGCATCACCTGTACGACCCTCTGTGATCTCAGCACGCTGGTACAAGCCGCTGTGAGTCGACAGCACAATCTTGTAGAGTCGACCAGGTGTGAGCACAGAGAACACATGTTCCCTAATCGTGCTGCTCACATTCACAGCTGGTAAGACTTGTGTGTCATTAAACACAATCTGAAGCTCATAGTAGTCAACATCTCCTGGAGCAGAAGTCCAGTTCACTCTCAGAAAGGTGGTGCCACTGTCCCACAGCCACAAATCTGCCACAGCACCTGGAACTAAAAGATAATTACAGAATCAATGTCATAAATGTGATGTTGGGCACATTTGTTTGGTTATAACCTCACCTGCTTTGAGGAATAAAGCATTTTATTTTAAGCTTTGAGAACATAGTTTGCCCATAAATGGAAATCTCATAATTATCTCATAACTTACTCCCTCTCATGCCTTTAGTGTATATGTGACTTTCTTCATCTGAATACAATCAAAGTGAGCAGAAGTGCAGACACATTGCAAGCACACTGATGTGCTTTTATCGGGCATTGTGGCAATGCAAATATGACACTATAACTGCCCTGACTTTTCTGGTTAAGATTCAGAAACTTACTGTTAGTTGTGCAGGAGGTTTTAAGAAGATTAATTATCACAAGCAATATTCAGCCCCTCCCTAGTGTGTGTGTGCGCCAATTTCATAATTTTAGGAACAACATGCTTCCATGGGCTGCCATGAACTTCCATGTCCCGTTAGGCAGAATACTAACAATAAAGTCATCAGATACATTGACCAGATAATGTGGAAAATATCAGACTAAACACTCAAAATCACAAAATCACTCACATGTTCGGCCGAGAACAGAAACAGTGCTGTTATACGGTCCACTCCAGGTGCTGATCGTCACAGTGTAGAGTCGTCCTGGAACCAGATCACTGAACATACACTCGCTCTGGGTTCTGCTGAGGTTCTGACTCTGAAGGCGTGTGCTGTTATACTGGATCATCACTTCATAATGGTCATAATCTCCTGATGCGTGATTCCAGTAAACCTTCAGGAAGTCATCCCTCGCCGAGTGGATGGCCGTGGGGTTCTGCACCTCTGACGGCTCTTCAACAAATGAATAAATGATACAACAGCAGTAAATAAGCATGTGTATTCTGTGAATTGCTGAATGTTTTCTTTACCCTAAAATTAAAGGAAATAAATAAATACAAAATCTTATGTTAGCATCAAGATCCGTTGTTTTGCATTTATGGTATTGAAAACATGCTTTAGTCTCTTTATTGTATTTTTACTATTTTACTATCTGCTTCTTTCATATAGTAAAAAACTACATGATTATAAAATTTGACTAGTCTAAGTCATGTATATATTTAAAGTGCCCTATTAAACCATTTTAAAGTTTGCTGATTGGGTCTTGGAGTGTGTGTGTTTCATACTTGTTCTGGCCTGTAAGAGTGTTTGGTTCGTGTAGCTGCCGCTGTGTGTGGTGATGGAGATTGTGTACAGTCGACCAGGCACAAGACTCCAGAACACACACTCTGTCGTGGCTTTAGACACGGCGAGTGTGTGTACGATCTTCTCCTGCTCTTTCAACATCACCATGTAACTGTCCACATCTCCTTCAGCTGTCTCCCATGACACATTCAGGAAGTCTGGACCATTATTTGTGACCGTTACCATAGAAACAGCCGCAGGCACTGAAATACAGACAGGGGTGTTGTTTGAGTGAATGTTTGTCAACAGTTGTTCTTTGTTCTTTGGCATTCTGAAGCGTAAGTCTTGATGTGGGTTAAAATGAATCTTTGTTGTGCTTTGTATGTCACTAATAACGTTTAATGTGTATTTAAAATGTTGTTTGTTTTTCCATGCTGTTTTATTGCATTAACTTAAATGTTATTCAGAAAGTTCACTTATATGTTGACGTTGATGTTTCGTGTATTGTTAAAGCTGTTTTCGCCTTCATTGTCTGGAACACTTCACAGGAGTTCATTAAACACAGACTAAAAACAGAAAGGTCATTTCTGCAGCCAGGAAGTCTTTTATATGCAGCTTCCTGAAATTCCACAAACCCCGTTCGGACTGGAACAAGTTGTTATTGTCCTCAGGTTCTATAATGCGTTTAATGTCTGGGAAAATAGTTCAGAAAGGTGGTAACACTGTCTTTAAAGGCTATATAGTGTAAAAGCATATAGCAAATACATCCACAATGCATTAAAAACTATATATAAAAGGTCTATTTAAATGTAAGGTGTCTACACTCTTAGCCCTTGTATGTGTGTGATGTTCAGTGTTTGTTCAGTGTTTGTCTTATGTAGCATCTTGCCCTGGAGAAGACTTGACACTTGTGACTCGTAACTAACATTTGTGCTGCATATTTACATTTGGATCATTTAAAAAATGAGTTTAGCAGGTTTCTCCAGTATGTACCTGTACGACATTCAGCCTCTGCCTGTTTGGAGGTCTGGGCTCCGCTCACACTGGTCACCAGTAACTTGTGTAAAGCTCCAGGTCTCAGGAGAGGCAGCAGGACTGATGTGGTGTTTGCTGGAACAGACATGTTGTGGAGCATCTGCTCATCCTGGAACAGCAGCAGATGGTAGAAGTCCAGATCTCCATGAGGTCTCTCCCAGCTGGCCGTCAGACTGCTGGTTCTTCCTTTGTTACTCAGGTTCAGGTGATTCACTTTCAGAGGTACTGAAAATATAATTTTAGTTAAAATGAAACTTTGTCAGGAAAAAATGGACCAGATGAACTACTTAAACATTTAGTATGACTGATGTAAATTAACATGAAGTCTAATGTATTACTAAAACTAAACTATTAACTCGACTATTTCGTCTTCACTTCCTTGACTAATTAACTAACACACCACCACTACCTCTACATCTTGTATTTAAAAAAAATAAATTAAATATATAAATAAATAATCGCCTTTGTTGTCTTCTTATACTGTGTTTGAATACCTGAGACCTGTTTATAGCACTTATTCATTGTTGCTCTTATAGTTGTTGAACTTCCTTGCTTCCTTGTCCTCATTTGTAAGTCGCTTTGGATAAAAGTGTCAGCTAAATGACTAAATGTAAATGTATTACAGCAATTCTCTCATTTGCAACAATTTCTGTTGCTTTTAAGCAATTTTAGGAGAAACATCTGAGACAAAGTGAATACGTAAATTCCTTTAAAATTCCAGTTTTCCTCAGGCAGGTCTAGCTAATCTAGTGTCGGATTAATGAAGACAATCGTACGTGTTCTTCCTTTCAGCGTTGCAGAACTTCGAAGGTTCCGTCTGATGGTTGTTATGGTAATGTTGTAAAGTCGTCCAGGGGTGAGCACGTTGAAGGTGCACTCTCTCATGTCACGGCTCAAGGTTCGTTCCTGAATAACTGTTGAGTTATTAGCTTGATAAAGCCGCACAATGTAGCTGTCGCGGGGTGAAGAACCTGAGGCGTGACTCCACAGAGCACTGATGGAGGTTTCGTCTGAGTGACGAATGTGTAACTGAGACACTGGTGGAAAACCTGAGAACAAACAGACCCGTCGCGGGAGAGCAATGTTATGTGATATGAATGTTATATATATGTTAAATGTAACCATGATCAAAACTTAATGCTGTAAAAAGACTGTTCAAAAACGCATTTTGCCAATACTACTGTTACTGTTTGTGCAGTATGTGGCATATACTGTGAGCAGTACGCAAATAGTCTGTATGCATAGAATGCCTAACCCTACTACATTTGAAAAAAATACAAACTACTGTATCCCACAATGCAATGTGCTTGAATTGACCTTGAATTTCCAATGTGAAAAACTGGTAATGCAAGGCATGATTTTAAACATTCACTTTCAGACTGCCAAAACCCAAAAACTGCTACGCAATGAGGTCATGTGACAAGAATGTAGCATTCTGCTATTTGAAGCATTTATAGTTGTTTTTAAACACGGTATCTGTCGTATATTACAGTATGCAGTACGCTAGCATTCTGATCTGAACAGAGCCCAAGACTCCTCAACAGCTGATAACATTCAGTATTTCTATAGATATAACTTACATTACATGTAGATATATTTATGCATTTGGTAGACACTTCTATCCAACTTACAGCAACTTGGCGTATTCAATGTATACAATTTATCAGTACGTGTTTCTTGGGAATCAAACCCACAACCTTTGTGCTGAAAACACAATGCTCTACCAGCTGAGCTACAGGAACACGGATTACGGGTCTTTTATAGTTTATTAGGGTTAGTTTATTAAAAGTATTGATACCTATTTCCTCTTGATACTGGACAGTAGAAGCCAGACCTCCGTTCTCCACACTGACCGCAGTGCTGTATAATCTCCCAGGCTGCAGGTTTAATCCTGACACAATCAGCTCTGCTGCTGTTCCATCCACTGTTTGGTTCACTAGGAGCTCACTTTCATCTGAAAGCACCACATGGATCTTCTCACATTCTCCTGCAGGGGGCGTCCAGCTGATCTTTAGCACGCCACGCTCAGACAGGTTCTCCATGACCACACCTGACACCTTCCCTGGAGCTGCAAAATTCATTATATACCGAATATAACAATCATTATTATATAATACTGATCTGCCACAACACCAAACATTACAACCATAAATCATTTTTAAAAAGAAAAATCTAAAGATTACTTGGCAAACAAAATTGCGCATTAATCACAGCTCACCCAAAAATGACAATGATGTCATTATTCACACACTTTAACATTCTTTAACATTCTGTGCGTGAGGAGTTTCTGTGCGTGAGGAGTTTCTGTGCGTGAGACGTTTCTGTGCGTGAGACGTTTCTGTGCGTGAGACGTTTCTGTGCGTGAGGAGTTTCTGTGCGTGAGACGTTTCTGTGCGTGAGGAGTTTCTGTGCGAGAGGAGTTTCTGTGCGAGAGGAGTTTCTGTGCGTGAGACGTTTCTGTGCGTGAGGAGTTTCTGTGCGTGAGGAGTTTCTGTGCGTGAGACGTTTCTGTGCGTGAGGAGTTTCTGTGCGTGAGGAGTTTCTGTGCGTGAGACGTTTCTGTGCGTGAAGATTTTTTGTGCGTGAGGAGTTTCTGTGCGTGAAGAGTTTCTGTGCGTGAGGAGTTTCTGTGTGTGAGGAGTTTCTGTGCGAGGAGTTTCTGTGCGCGAGGAGTTTCTGTGCGTGAGGAGTTTCTGTGTGTGAGGAGTAAAACGTGTTGGGTTCTAAAATCTGGATCCTGAAGCACAATCTTGCATGTCAGAAGAATAGAAAGGGGTGAGTATGAAGAGTCTATATGTACCAGTTTTTCCTGTGACCAGCGTCTGACTGGACAGTGCTCCACTCGTGGTGTTGACCGACACCTGGTAGATCTTTCCAGGACTCAGGTTGTCAAACATCAGCTCTGTAGTATCTGGAGACAGAGTTTCCTCAATGGGGTTTGAACCAGATGACGTCAGACTGACAAGATAACGGTCCACGTCACCAGAGGCTTTATCCCACGAAACCTTGAGGCTGTTCTGCTCACCGGTGTTGTCCACTCTGAGGTTAGAGACCGTGCCGGGCGCTGTACAGACAGACAGAGGTCAGTCCCATTAATCAGTATTGTTTACATGAAATCAAAATGGCCTCTGTTCACTTCATAAAGCTTAATGTTCCAAGTCCTGTCAAGAACAATTCATGTGTGTAAAATAAAGGAAGTAAAAATATGCTGGAGTATTAATTATTATGTTAAAGTATTAATTAATATGTTGGAGTTTTAATTAATATGTTAAAGTTTTAATTAATATGTTGGAGTATTAATTAATATGTTAAAGTTTTAATTAATATGTTGGAGTATTAATTAATATGTTAAAGTTTTAATTAATATGTTGGAATATTAATTAATATGTTAAAGTTTTAAATAATATGTTGGAGTATTAATATGTTGGAGTATTAATTAATTTGCTAAAGTTTTAATTAATATGTTGGAGCTCTTTTGTGGAAATGCTTAGATAGAAAAGTCCATCTAACGAAATTATGGGAATCATAATTGTAATGAAAATTAATTGGAATACAGTGAATGTCAGAATCTGTAAAAAAAAATGCAATAAAGTAAAAAGTGACAAAACACAAGGAGCAAAGATGACCTTCTAGTGCTGAAAACAGGATAGGGTGTTACATTCTTAAAATACTGCAGAGGAACTCAAACAGCCAGAGATATGCAACACACACACACACACACACACTTCATTGTATAAATCATTCATTTCATATTTAATTTACTGACTAAATCTTCAATGTAAAATACCTGTTTGTGTTTGTGCAGACACTGAATTCTGTAGCTCTCCAGCTTCCGTGATGACAGTCACATTATAAGCTCGTCCAGGAACCAGACTGTGTATTACATATGAGGTTGTTGTATTAGCAAGTGTTGCATTCCAGGTGGAACCTGCGGCCCTGCTGTCTGTGAGCACTATCCAGAACCGCTCGGTTCTGCCTGGACCAGGATGCCAGGAAACTTCCAGACTGTTTGTATCAGCTGAGATCTGGAGATTTTCCACCTCTGATGGTCCTAAACAGAAGCCACATAGAAATGCCATCAACAGTGTAAGACGATATATTAAAATTAAAATACTAATAATTAACAAAACCAAGTCATCAATGTCTTCTCAGGTTTGTAAGCTGTGGTTTCTACTCAGTTGTTCATGGAACGAGACATCACACAGAATCTAAACACTGTTCATGAAGCTATTTTGTGGGTTTTCTAATCAGTCATTTCATCAGTAAGGAGGTGCGGCGATACCCACATGTGTACAGCCTGCAGTTGTGTTGTTCAGGCATCAACAGTCTGTGTTGATGCACAGGATCAATGGGGTGCGTCTCAATCAGCTCCCTAGTTCAGTCAGCGCACTGATCAGGGAGCACTAAGTAGGCCGTTTCTAAATGATCATTTTAAGGGCTGTCGCGATTGCAAAACACTTCCAGTGCACTAAAATGGTTGCTTCCTAAACAAATCTGATGTGCACTGAATGAAACAGTGAGCATCATCGTTCTGTTACATGAATATATGACAATATGGCTGCTCTAGTAAAAGATGTGCCATAGTATAGATTACCCGCCATGGGTTAGCTGACAAATATGTCACTCGTACTGTGGAGAAAAAACACATTTAAAATGATGGATTGTGGGAAATATCCTCTGAAGGTCTCATGAAGTTGTGTTCACCTCAACAGTTCACCTCGACAGTTCTCAAAAAATATTTTTAGCCCCTTTCTCAGATATGTAGTTATGTGTGACTTAAGAATCCAAATATTTTTGGGGTCACTGTACAGTTATGTAAGTGCTCTGTAATCAGACTGACTCTCTAATGAGGGCTAACGAGTCTTTGTACACATTGAAACAAAAGAACAATGAGCAGGAAGGGAGGGGGTGCGCTGACCCGCAGTCAAACTTCTGTTTTGGATTCCAGCCCAGACACGTAAATACACACAGAACAGATTATCAGCACAGCCCAACCTTTCCGCACATTTAATTTCAGCTTTTGACCCTCAGCTATTAGGAGCCGCCTATAGTACATTAAGTGTAGTTTACATTATCTTAAATTCATTCATATTCATTTGTTTAATGTTTCACAAAACGTTGATCATAAAAACACATAGAATCAGTGAATTGGGAAACGTCAGAAATAATTATATATTTTTTTATGAACACGTTCGATAAGTACAGTTGGGCTTGTTAAACTGTATGCTAACATGTTGGGAAGTTGCTGATTCTAATTAACAGGTTGCTAGTGTGTTCTGTGCGGTTGCTAGATGATTGTTTTGTCACCTGGTTTATAGTGCGCCTCCACAAGTTGAGGAAACCACCACACAAACAATGCTGGACCAGTTACGTGCACGAGTTAAACAAGATTTTAAAATATATGTAATCAAGAAGCTGTAATTTAAGCTCTTGTAATAAACACAATTCTTAAATATCAGTGATAATTGGGATCTTGATACATACGGTTGCAGTTACACCTTGGTCAAGACACCCGCGGGTCATTTTGAAATTGACTTGTGGTTTTAACAAACTAAGAAAATAACTTCATCAAAATAAATCCAGTGAATTTAAAATAAAACATTGATTTCTTACTAGTCGGCATGGCTACGGTGTGTTGGGCCTGTTGCTTTTCATCCACCTGTGATATAATATCCAGATGGTACCAGTTTCCAGGATCTAGATTGTTGATTTCGCATTCAACATGTGCGAGAAGGTCCCTGGACTGACGACAGTCTGTGGAGTCATTGTGTCGCTCGCTAACAGAAATTGTGTAGTGACATTTCACATCTTCATTTTCCAGCATGATGAGCAGAGATTCTGTGCTGGAAGTCATCTTGACAACACGGATGCTACATTGCCATGTAAACGCCACCATAGTGCTCTGAAAACGATTAAAACAGCCCTCACTGCAAGACAAACTGCATTACAGCCAACACACATTCAGAAGAGCACATGAGACATTCTCCACAATTACATCATCATCGTCATTGTTATTAGTATTATAAAATAAATATTTACACAAAAACAAATGTGATTTACCAACATGAAAATAAATTAGAGCTAATTTATACACATAATATACACCCACATACACTTCCCTTACACATATTCACATACATTTTAACCTACAGTGTAGCTTTTGATAGAAAAAGAAAACAGGTTATATGTCAACTACATAGATCTTTCTCATCAGTAAACATGACACACATGTTTTCAGGAGTTCAGTCATTTTGAAACGTTGGTTAGAACTTACCAATATCCCACATCCCAGCCAGACAGCTACAGGAACGGCTTCACTCCTCAGCATCATCACTGTTGCTTATTAGATGTTCTTAGTAATTACACAGAAAAGTTCTTTAAAAAGACACGTCATTCTTTGCTGTATAATCCAGAGAGTTTGGACTGAATGCAGTGTGTATGAAGAGCTCAGTGTGTATGAAGAGCTCAGTGTGAAGCGCTCACTTTCACTCATCAGCGGCAGCAAACAGGAACGTGTGAAGAGAAAACAATCCTGTCTCTGAAGGATATCCTTCATCATATGTGTACAGAAACAGTATTTCCAGCAGCCTCTGGTGAAAGTCTTTCTGATGCTTCACCTATCACACTTCACCTTCACTGAACTCTCCTGTTGAAGGTCAGAAAATGTTCTTCAACATACTGCACAAGCTTCACTAGAACGTTTGCAGGTCACGAATGCCAGTGAACTGGAACTTTCACTGGAACAACAGATCGCAGTGACTTCCACGAGTTCTCTTGCAGCCCAGCCCATTTCCTTCCTCCAGCAGAAAGATGTGTGAACATTTGTTTTTATAAAGAAGTTTCTATGGTGAAACAATGTATTCATGTTTAATAAAAAGTATTTTGATAGTGACATGATGACAAAAGAGTTATCAAAGTTAATCTGCTTTAGTGTTTCTATTTATGGCTTTTGATGATCATAATATTTTGGAGATGTAGTGAAGTTCTCTGTTTAAAATAATATTATCACTCAGACAACTTAAATCATCAGTTTTAAAAACTGACTTGCATGACCTACAGGAAAAGCAAAGCAAATTTATTTATATAGTATGTTTTATGGGAGATTAAAGCGACATACATATGCATGATAAAAACTGACAAGACTGACAAAATAAAACAATTATAACAATCCAAAATATTTGAATTAATAAGGTGTTTATATTCTGTGGAAAGAATTGCCCAATATATGATTTAAGCTTTTCAGCTAAATTAAAACAATGAAGCAAAAAAAAATGGCCAAACTTTAAAAACATTGACTATAAAAAATACTCTTATCCTGAGAACACCGTTTATCCTAAAATCTAGTTACAGTCAGTGATTTTATAGTGCTCACTTGTTTGAGAAACGTGTTGTGTTGTTAATCCCGGCAGGAAGGGCTGATTTTGTTCTTCAGATAAAGCAGAAACTGTAATTTCATGACAATGAGAGATTACACGACTGACGTAGAGTGTACAGTCGGATGAACGCATGAGATTATACGAGTCTGAAGGAAATCATTCCTCTCCAATAAATTCATTACGTTAATTACATGATATGCTAATGAATTCTTCAAACTAATTTCAAATGTCTTGCATTGATTTATTTGGATTGTTTTAATTCACTGCTGGTCTGTGTATGAAGGTGGTTAGGTTAGGTTTTAAATGATGCATCAATCATTATTTAAAATAATAAATCATACAAATCAAACCATACAAATTAACCTGTTTAACTGACAACAATATGACAAAATATTTGTTTTTAATGCTACTGATAGATTCAGTTAATCAGCTGTCAGTTTTGAGACGGCTTCACTCCAGCTGTGGACTGCTGAAGTTTGAAGCTTTGAAATAAACATCTTCACTCTTACAGTACACGCGCATGCGGGAGATCTGAGCTGCTGCGACGTGATGACGTTACAGTACACGCGCATGCGGGAGATCTGAGCTGCTGCGACGTGATGACGTTACAGTACACGCGCATGCGGGAGATCTGTTAGTTTAAGGAATAAAGATAAAGACCAGCGTTAAATAAAGGGCAAAGTGAAACAGTTAGAAAACTAGAAGAATGGTCGGGTCAAACGTCACACTCTAGCATCAATATTTAACAACACTTTCATTTATTAAGAATGACCACAAAATTCATAATCATTTATTCATTGGATAATGTTTCTCTTATTTACAAAAACACGACTCGTTTCCGGACAGAAGAGAAGGATTTGATGACCTTGCAAACATGAGACTATGGCTTAGGGTGAGTTTAACATTGGTTATATATATACATCTGAAATACTCACACCAAACTGTCTGGCACAAGTAAGTGTGAAGTGTGAAATTTTTGCTATCAAGCAATTGCCCTGGCTGGTAGGTCTCTCTCTCTCTTTCCCTCTCTCTCTCTTACATAAAGACCATCTATCACTTTAGTATGTTTATACTGGTTGAGGCATTCACAATATTTACAGGTAAACAGCAGTTAGATGGACAGTTTATTATTTACAGTATTCACATTAATAATCAACAAGCATAAATAAGAAAACATGTCACTGACTGCCAACATTAAGCCACATAGTGGAAGATATTTACTGTAGCGTAACAGTGCGCACTGACAATATACATCATTTATAAAAGTAATAACAATAATCATCTTCATCATAAATACAATAGAAAAACAAATGCTGTAGAAATATTCACCCTCATACAACATAAACAGTTGAACTTTAGCCACATGACCTCTTTGGTCCCAAAACATATGAAACGTCACATTACAGCTGTATTGAGAGAAACACTGAAATATTATTACGCTTTCATAGCTCTACGTTTATAAAAGTCCTCTTACATTACATAGCTGCATTAATAATATATTTACTCCCAAGAGAGCTTTTTTACATCATGATTTATGAATATTTACTCCTAACACAAATATGATTATCAGACATGATAATCAGATAAAACATCAGTTCTTTACTGTGTCACTATAGATTCAGTACAAGAACCGTTAACAGATCCGAGCCGTATAAAATAACACACTATCACAATATCTGTTGTGTGGACAAATTACTTTTGTCGGATTATTTGTACTTTAATATAAAAACTGTATTTGTATATCTGAAATGCCCGTTGATGTTATCATAGCCCATAAATGAATAAAAACTGGTACAGAAATGGTCCTTAAGCTGTTTTTGCTGTTAAAAACTCTCACGAACGAGCAAGATGATAATAATATATTACAGTACGACTTACATTTGATAAGTATTACGTTTGCTGACAACACCAGATTTCAAAAAACGATGTGAAGACGTGACATTGCCATCATATGCTCACAACACAAATCTATGAAGATCTGTCTTCAAAAACCATCTTTGCTGACGTCTGGCGTGCTCAGAAACCTCGTGTCGGTAACAGATCTCTAAAGATTCTCTTCACCAGATGAAACTGGTATGAAAGTGAAGCTCCTCCAGAAAGCTCATTGTCCAGGGTCTTCAGGAAGGCGGCTCTCATAGAGGCTCAAGGTGTGATGCACAAATTCATATTGTTCCTCAGTCTGGATCATACCACCCCTATGAGCAGAGAACCACAGCAGCACAGACCAGACTGGCATCATTTGAGTTTCCTCAACATTTATGACTTGCTTAACTGCAAATACTGTGCAGGCATGAACCTGCCCACGTGAAGGAGATTTAGGTTCATTATATTCTTTGAGTTTATATTTGCTCTCCAGTTCATCTCAGCTGAAATACACCAAAGCTCTCATGTGATTTCTCACACCACTGCAGTCATACCTGTCTGTTCTGAGTTGACACACGATTCCCAGCACATCCACACTTCCCTCCTGCTGCAGCTGACGACAGCCGATCGCTGTGGCGATGAAACAGCCCGTCCGACCGATTCCAGCACTACAAGAAGAAAGCTGAGACTAACTCCAACAGTGCCAAATGACTTCTGCTGTTTCTGAAAGTTCCACTTGTTTTAACGGTAAAATATTTTGCACTATATGACTCTGAGGTTCGCTGTAATATGGGGACAGATAACTGTACAATGAAACTATTTTCCTTAGTTTTCAATCGACTGTTAGTACGAGACTAATGTAGAGTAGAAAATATACAGAATGCAGAAAGTTAAATACAACATTTGAAATGTACAGCAAAAGTAGTAATTGGGCCCCAATTATTATTAATATTCATAATAAGCTTGTTTTGTAACAACTTTGTAATATTCACACAGCTGTATGTAATTGTGTATATCAGTAAATAAAGGCATGTGGACATTTATGATGTGATATGTGCTGATCGTGTACCTGCAGTGTACAATAACAGGTCCAGAGGATGAGGAAGCCCGTCTGTCTTCCTCCACATCATTCACTAACTGCAGCAGCGGTCCAGCACTCTCTGGGGTCTTATGATCCGGCCATGATGTGTACCAGTAGTGCTGCACCTTACGAGTCTGGCCCCCGTTCTGAGAGTATAAAATCAAGGCCAAAACCTTAAAGAGACACTTCACTTATTTAGCCTCATGTTAGTCCAAACCCATGTGACTTTCTGATCAAATCAGAGCATAAAAGAAGATACTTAACTATATAACTGTGACTGAGGTCATACTACAGTCACTGTCAGTATCACTGTTGTTTAGTCAACCTATCAAAAATAATGATTAGTGTGTAGATTTGTGTAGCACGCCATGCACATACCTTCAGTACAAGGGTGCGAATGATATAATAGTCACACTCCTTCACATTACTAATGAAGACCTCCACCTTTCCATAGATCCCTCGCTTCTCAGGCCAGTACAGAACACACTTCTGCAAGCACATCGCAGCATGTCAGTACTGTCTCCACACAGTCAAAACATATGTGTGTGTGTGTGTGTGTGTATGTGTGTGTGTGTGTGTGTACTCAAAATGTACTTCATTTTTCTCCTTAAGTTTCGTGATCATAACGATGACGGGAGAGTCCTCCTGCCAGACCATCTGCCAGAAGTCATTCACCGTGTTGATCATTGGACCCTGAGTGGCAATGAACGCCCTCTCATCTCCACGGTAACCCTGGACAAAACAAAACACATTAACATCTTGAGCTACTGAATGAACTTTGTCACCACCAGGACAAAGAGAGAAGTCTGCACAGAACGGCCAGTGTCATCTGCTGAAGATCAGAGCGAGAGAGAGAGAGAGAGAGAGAGTATAAACTCACTCGTATGTAGTTGGCATTAATGTAACTGCTGAGCGGGTCGTTTGTGTTCTTGGTCCTCAGAAGGACTCTGGAATGTGGATCTGAAGCAGAAATGAATTAATGCAATTCTGAATTAAATCTAAATTCAGTTTAATTCATCACTACTGCAGTTACTCAGAAGTATCAATACTGCATCAGTATGACTGTATGAGTTTGAATATAAATGAATAACAACTTGAAACACTCAGTAACACTGAGGTGGTTTTGGGACATTCTGAGGCTGCATCGAATGACACATTTAGAGTGAAGATTTAAAAGAATGATTTTAGAAAACACTGAAAATGCCAGTGTGGATGTCAAGTGTATCGAAATGAAAATGCAGTTTTGTCCACTGTGTGAGTCTTCTCTACCAACAACATAGCAACAGTATTCAGATACTAACTTGGCAAAATGGTTTTGTATCTGTTTTTTGATCCATGACTTGGGATATCCAGTTCTTTCTGATCCACAAAGTTCATGGGAATTTCCTGAGGGGAAATAAAGAATACCTCAATTTAATTAATAATTAATAAATTATTAATATTGTAAAACTGCAATAGATTCATAACACACGACACACAGTGTTGCACCGCCATCTAGTGGTTAAACATTAATAATAACATCATGTCATCTACTGTGATCACTTACAGCGAACTCCGTGTGCAGCGTCTGCGTGTTCTGCGTGACATCACGCAGCCGTTGCCGTGACAGGGGACGAGCCGCTGATTGCAGGTATTCCTGAGCCACGCGCTCACGTGGGGTCACGACCCCGCAGCTCACGGGCTCCACAGAACCCAAGCAGCTCATGTCCAGAACCAGCGAGACATTAGAACCTCGTCTACATTAACCACAGAGACAGAACAGGAACATGTGAGACCGTGTTACAGTGGTTTGATCCACTTTGTGTATAATCTTATTGATGCAGCCAACACACACACACACACACACACACACACACACACACACAAAACAGATCCAGAATAAACTCAGAATTGTTTGTCTGGGTGTTGATTTCAGTTTTTAACAGCGTTTCTCAGAAATTCCTTCATTTTACAGCACCTGAAACTACACGTACCTTCTTACTAACACTCGTGGGTGCTTTATTATGAGTCATGTACTGCCATTGTACTGAATTCAACTACATATTCCTTAAATTATTTCCTTTTGAGTAAGTAACAACACAAAGCTGCTGTCTGACACTGAAACCCTAAATGACTCCATCATCATAAACCCTTCATGAATAAACGAGCTCGTACCGCTCCTGCAGGCCTGCGACAGACTTCATCCTGAAGGGGGAATGTGTGGAGGACCAGCCGGGCTTGAGTTCAGTCACGGCGTGGGAGGGCGGGCACTGCGGCTCGGAGGTCACGCTGGAATGGGTCTGATGGATGTTGATGTTGCAGGATGGGGCGCTAGGACTGCTGCTGTTGCTCGAATTTGTGGCGGAGCTGCTTGTGGAAGTCTGGTTGGCCTGAACCATGCTGTTCTTGAGAGTCAGAGGGGGCTGAGCACCATGAACAGAGACTGACGTCAGTTCCCGGCTGCCTGCCGATGAATCCTTCAGCTGCTGGTCCAAGAATTCCTTCTCCTTCAGTCGGTAAAGCACCTGAGGAATGAAAATATTATTTTAGTTTTCTTTTTATTACATATGCAATATGTGTGTAATTTATTCATTGAAGCTATTATGAAGTTTGATCCAATGATCAGAAGCAAAATTGTATCACCACTAAACCATCTCCCTTCTAACTAATATAGATACACTATTTTAATATACATACTGTAACTGCTTCACAACTAATATTATATAATTACACTATTTTAATATACATAATGTAACTCCTTCACAACTCGCATTATATAATTACACTATTTTAATATACATAATGTAACTCCTTCACAACTCGCATTATATAATTACACTATTTTAATATACATAATGTAACTGCTTCACAACTCGCATTATATAATTACACTATTTTAATATACATAATGTAACTGCTTCACAACTCGCATTATATAATTACACTACTTTAATATACATAACGTAACTCCTTCACAACTCGCATTATATAATTACACTATTATAATATACATAACGTAACTGCTTCACAACTCGCATTATATAATTACACTACTTTAATATACATAACGTAACTGCTTTACAACTCGCATAATATAATTACACTATTTTAATATACATAACGTAACTCCTTCACAACTCGCATTATATAATTACACTATTTTAATATACATAACGTAACTCCTTCACAACTCGCATTATATAATTACACTATTTTAATATACATAACGTAACTGCTTCACAACTCACATTATATAATTACACTATTTTAATATACATAACGTAACTCCTTCACAACTTACATTATATAATTACACTATTTTAATATACATAATGTAACTGCTTCACAACTCACATTATGTCTATCTATTATGTTATCTGTTTATAATACTTGTCCTTCTGACCAACACTTGCGTGTAATTGGCTGCAGCTTACCAGGGTAATTATTCTTTAAGCTCCTCAGTCAGTTAGGGTGAGAGAGCCCAGGTGCTCTGGGGACACGCTATGATGTCATCGCCGGGGTTAAGACAGACTTAAAACGTTAAGAACGAAGATCGACCAATCAGAGGCAGAATCAGTCGAGACCACGATGATGCCTCAAAAGTGCTGAACCACCAAAAGGAAGCTGCGCAATTTCCTCTGCTACAGTCCATCCGTTTCACTACGTCTCTTTCTGCATCACACATCCTGTTGCTCTGCTCTCATCGTCTCTTATCATTCTAGATTCTAGATTCAGACTCTGATCTGAGACTCTGAGACTCTGATCTGTCTCGCGTGTGTACAGATCTGAACATCTCAAGATGAACGTTAATGATTGTCAGCGGTTGCTTTAGAAGTGTGTTGGTGTGCATTGGCATTTTCAACAGGAAGTGTCTGAACTGCTTCGGGTGAATCAGTATTTTACACCAACCACATAGAAAGAATCACATCATCATGTGTGAGATCCCTCTAATATCTCTGCTGTTTCTCCCAAACTTCAACAAGATTTAATAGAGAAAAATAAAATCTCCTGTTTCTCAGATCTTTCTGAGACAACAACAAGATACCAAAGTCTGCAAACAAAAGTCTGATATCTGAACTCAAAGATTTCTCTTCAAATACTTTTAAGAGCAAGTGATCTGTGTTCTGCTGCCCACATTCATGTGATAACTCTATACTCTTGACTTAGCTGTCAATCTAAATTTCTTATGATTAAGATGAGAATTAAATGTGAAACCAGGAACTCCATTAAGTCTTCTGGAATATGGAAATAACATTCTCCTTTGGGAATTGGAGAAACATTTCATGAAACAAACTGAAGCGCTTTCAGAAAGAAATATTTTCTGTATATTACTTCATATCTTTTTCTGAATAAAACAGATATAAAAGAACACTGGAAGACATGAGCGATACGCACCATTAAACAGGTAAAGATGATGATGAATATCGTGAGGCAGATAACCAGCACATAGAAACCTTCTTTGTCCCACACGTTGTTCTTCTCATGATGGTCTTTAAAAATATTCTTCTGTTCAGACACAAACAGAGCAGAATATCATTTTAGAGTCAGTTCTCCTCTGTGAAGCGTTTACACACACTGAAAAACTTCCGCTGTGGTTCAGTTGAAACACACAAGATCAACAAGTGCAATCTACAGACATTGACACTGAGCTCTGCAGACTCCACCCCTAAACCTGCCCCCCCCCC